>QRFJ01000177.1:776263-857042 GCA_006176705.1 Cocos nucifera | reverse complement strand
GAGAAGGGTTACGTCGAGGTCAAGAGAGTCGACTCCAAGATAATGTGGCAGACCCACTTACAAAGCGTTGGGCCAGCAAAGTTCGAAGCCCACCTTTAGAAGATGGGACTTAGACTTGTAGCCAATTGGCTTTAGGACAAGTGGGAGATTGTTAGATATATGTGCCCTAGAAGCCAGAATTGGCTGACACTTGTAATACACTTCTAGGGGCAAAATTATAATTTTGACTATAATCAATAAAATGGGTTATTTTCTATCACATATGTGTATTTAGTGTCTGTGATACATCCTTTGAGTTAATGGTAATGATAATTCATATTTTCAAGAGTTGAAAATTTAAGACATGAATAATCATTATTAACTCATAAAATGCTCCCGACCATAGGATCATCACGAGGATGGTGATTGATCCGAAAGGTTGGTGTACAATCGCTTCTCTTTAGTAGATGAGTCTTGAGTCTATGGTGTGGAGACACCGGAGCGAGAGTATAGGTACTCGTTAGAGAACGAGGGCACTGAGCGTGACCACCTCGAGTAGTCATTAGGAAGTCTACCTTCTCGTCAATGACTGACTCGATGCTGCAGTGGTGTGTCTGGTTCTTTGACCTGAGGTGCATCGACAGTTCACCTTGAGGGTGTTATAGTTTGACTACACCATTACTCGATCTCCTAGCCATACGGAACCCTGAGGTGTATGTTGGCTATAGCATGTTCATTGTAGGAACTGGATTGCATCAAGATGGAATCTATCTACCTCGGTGGTAGAGGAGCAGCCCTATGATGATCATGAGAATCAAGTCCAGAAGCCCATGGCCATGGCAGAGTGAAATAATAGAAAGAGTTTCTATTTAGATTTTCACATCGGACTTGAATCGAATGATTACATCATATGACAGAAACTAGGGTTTGACGAGTTCACCTTAACCCTAATCTGATCGGGGCTCAAGATAGAAGAACTTAATCACACAGGTAGCTGCACCAAGAGGTTCGCATTCAGCTCTGATGGGTTGCCACCATATACTGCTAGGTGTCACTGGTGGATTTTGGGAGCAATTAGAATGATTTAGATGATCGATCATTCTAGCTGTTCGAATCAGAAGAGTTCTGATCCATCGAAAGGAGTTTCGATGATGTCGATGATAGAGATCATGACATATCCCATTACCATACAGAACTGAACCTAACTGGGTCACACAAATAAGGGTTTGAATCTGGTGATCATCAATTGAACTGATCTAGTTCAATTGATCTGAATGAGATTCAATTAGGTTCAAGAAAATCGTGCTAGCACTCGATTGAACCTAACGTTCTTCTTTTGCTATCATAAATAGTTGTCCTGACTGAGCCAAAGGAGTTTGTGCTCATTCAGAGGCCTTCACCTTGGTCTGACTGGAGTCTATCCAGATCAGAAAAGGGTTGTCTTATTTTGTAAGACAATACCTGCTATTTTTTATCACCTGCCATTTCTCGTCCTTTGACTTTGGTCAAAAGTTGCCTTTTGACTGGTCAAATGTTGACCATTGATACTTTGACTTTTGTCCATATGTCACGCACCTATTGGAGAGCTGGTGGGGTCCTATCCTCCTACCAAAACCTAGCAAGGAGGAGGGCGCACGCCACCCTTGGCGTGTGCCCAAGCTGGAGGTGCCTAGGAGTTCCTGTTGGACGGGGACTCCATCTCCTTTTTGGATTTCGATTAGAGTTCTCCTAAGAATCAAGTTTGACTGGTCTTAGGTGCCATCTAAGGAGGAATCCAGGGGACTCTATTCCCACCAATCAGATTTTGATCTGATTTCACAAAGAATTGTGATTGGTTGGGAAGAAGAGGAGTTGGATTATGCTTAGTCTATAAATAAGACCCTGCGCCCAACTCAAAGAGCATCACAATTCTCCATGCCCCAAGGCTGCTTCTCCTCTCCTTCTCCATGCCAAAGCATCTTCTCCCTCTCCTCTCTATGTCCAAAAGTGTTTTGGATTCTTGGTTGGTGCAATCCAGATGAGAGAAAGATGACTAAAAGCTAGAAGGCTGCGCTGCTACAAAGGATGATTGCTGATCTTCAAAAGGTATTTTGAAGATCCTCCAGATCAGATCCAGATCTAATTTTTGGAGATGTGATAGAGAAGAAGAGGATCTTCAAATTCAGTCTGAGTGGATATCGATAGAGGCCAGGTGCTTGCATGGCTAGATCCAGGACCTTCTGCTGCATATAGGATCATCAACGGGTAATAGAATTATCTAACATCAAGGTAGATTAAATTTGATTTAATTTATTTAGATTTATTTTTATTATTAGAATAATAATAATTAAATCTAAAACATCCTAGATATGATTAGGATCAAAGAGAAAAATTTTTGAAATATATCTCCTGATCCAATCAGATCTGAACGAATCTGGTCCGAGAAATCAGGATTTGCCTTCAGTTTGGCTCTTGGAGAAATTCGACTGCTGAAGAAATTTGGAAGAAGTTCGGCTTTTGGAGAAATTCGACTGAAGGAGATGTTCAGAAGAAGTTTGGCTCCTAGTGGAATCCGACTAAAGGAGATGTTCGAAAGGAGTTCGACTATTGGAGAAATCTGACTGCTGAAGAAATTCAGAAGGAGTTCGGCTCCTAGAGAAATTCGACTGAAGGAGATGTCTTGAACGAGTTCGACTGTTAGAGGAATCCAATTGAAGAAGATATTCAGAAGGAGTTCAGCTTCTAGAGAAATCTGACTATTGGAGGAGTTCGGCTTGGGATCGTCCGTTGGGGGAGTAATTCCCGATCGAAGCTCTAACGTGATTATCAGTTGTAATAGGCTAAGAATCAGATTGGACTTCAATAGGAGTAGGGTTTATCTCCAATAATAGTCCTCCCACTCTCGAGTTTAATATTTGAAGAAAGGAAGTACAAAAAAGATGACTACCAAAGTCCTTTTCCGGGCTCTGCACCCATTATGGTTAAAGCTTGGGGAGATCTTCTCTTTTATTAAAGTTGAAGTTTGGAGAAGATCTCATCTCTAGCTGAGGTTGAAGGAGATATTATCTTCTGTTGAAGTTGCAGCTCCGAGGAGATCTTATCTCGAGACGAGATTGAAGTTGGAGCTCGAGAGAGATCTTATCTTCGACCGAGGTTAAAGGAGATCTTATCTCCTATTTAAGTTGAAGGAGATCGTGTCGGGGCCTCTCCTCTCGCCTCGTCTAAAATGAACGAGGCCTTGAACTTTGCTCATGTTAGGATAAGGTTCCCCTCCTATTCCTAAAGAATTATAGGGGCACATAGGGCCATTGTCAGGGCCTCTCTCCTCACCTCGTCTAAAATGAACGAGGCCTTCGACTTTGCTCATGTTAGAACGAGGTTCTCCTCCTATTCCTAATAGACTGCAAGGACATATAAGGACTGTTGTCAGGGCCTCTCCCCTCATCTCGTATAAATGATGAGGTTTTGATTTCGCTCATGTTAGAATGAGGTTTTCCTCCTATTCTAACAGACTATAGGAAGCATCATTAGGACCGTGGTCGGAGCCTCTCGCCTCATCTCATTAAATGAACGAGACCTTCGACTTTGCTCACTTAGATGAGATTCTCTCTATTTCTAAAGGCTGTGGGGTACATGGGCCATTGTCAGGGACTCTCCCTCATCTGTCTAAATGAATGAGGCCTAGAACTTTGCTCATGTTAGGATGAAGGTTCTCCTCCTTTCTAATGGGCTGTAGGGGCACATTAAGGCAGTTATCGGGGCTTCTCCCCTCATCTCATCAAGAATGAATGAGGCCTTCGACTTTGCTCATGTTAAGATGTGGTTCTCCTCCTATTCCCAACATGGCTGTATTTGTCATGAGATTAAGCTCAAGGGGTAGTCCCCCTTTATTATCGGTATAAAATAAAGATTAGGGTGTTGGAGTAGGAGGATTTCATTGTAATCAAATTATCGATAATACATTGATAGATTTTTCGAATTTCATGGTTGAGGTAGATCTGCTCTCCCAAGCTCCTTCAAGTAGTACGTCCTGGGTCGGATGACTTTCATAACCTCGTAGGGTCCTTCCCAATTTGGGGCAAGCTTTTTCTAGCTTTGAGGTTGAGAGATAGTGGCTCATCGAAGTATTAACTCCTCCGCTCTGAATATTTTACCTCGGACTCTAGAGTTATAATATTGGGCCACCCTTCGCCTATAGGCCGCCATCCAAACTTGGGCTTCTTCTTTTTTTTCTTCTAGTAGATCGAGGTTGACTCTGAGGTCCTGCGAATTGCACTGCTCATTAAAGGCCACGACCCATACTGATGGGAGTTTAAGCTTGATTGGGATGATTGCCTCCATTTTAAAGGCCAAGGTGATTGGTGTTTCTCTAATCGATAATCTTTGAGTAGTTTGGTATGCCCAGAGGATGTGGTAGAGTTCGTCCACCCAGACCCCCTTTGCTTTATCGAGTCTTATCTTGATGCCTTGCAATAGAGTCCATTGGTCATCTCAGCTTTCCCATTTACCTGTGGGTGAGCTACCGACATGAAGTGATGGCAAATATTTAGATCTTCGTACAACTCAGTGAACCTCATTCCAGCGAACTATCGCTCGTTATCTGTTATGAGAGTTTGGGGCAGACCAAATCGATAGATGATTGATTTTTAAATGAGGTTCTGTACCTTGGCCTCAGTAATTTTTGCTAGTGGTTCAGCTTCGACCCATTTGGTGAAGTAGTCAATCGCATCCAGGTGGAACTTTCATTGTCCGAATGCTGTTGGGAAAAGGCCAAGTATATCCATTCTCTACTGCACAAATGGCCAAGGTGCACTTAGTGTAGTAAGCTCAAAGGCCGACTGTCTTTGTATGTTTGCATTCTTCTAGCAGCAGTCACATTTCTTAACATACTCCATAGAATCATGGTATAAGATCGACCAATAGTACCCTTGCTGAAGTAGTTTTTATGATAGGAACCTGGCTCCTACATGACATCCACAAATTCTCTCATGCACTTTTCATAATGCGAAGTCGGCCTCTGAAGGTCAAAGACATCTCAAAAGTGGTAGCAAATACGATCTTTTATACAACTTGCCCTTATACAAAACATACCGGAAGGCTTGATTCCTAAGTTTTCGAGCTTCTTTCGGATCATGAGGAAGAACTCCCTCTTTGAGATAGGCAACTAATGGGTCAATCCAGCTTGGCTCAAGCTCTATCTGCATAATAAGCTGTGATTCCTCTGAGCTTGGGCACTTTAGAGTTTCTAAAAATACTTCTTTTGATAGTTCGACTAGGGCTGAAGTGGCCAATTTAGAAAGAAGGTCGGCTCTTGTATTTTCTACCCTCAGAATCTATCGAATACCAAAACTACTGAAGACCAGAGTCAAATCTTTTACTTTCTCAAGATATTTCATCATACTTTTCTTTCGTACTTCATAGTTGCCACTAACCTGGCCGACCACTAATTGAAAATCGTTGGAGACTTAAAGCTGATCTACTTTTAACTCTTTTACTATTTTTAATCCGACGATCAGTGCTTTATATTCGACCCCATTATTAGTTGCAAGAAATTTGATGCGTAGCACATACTTGACGATGACTCCCTCGAAGTTGACTAAAACTAACCCCGCACCTGCTCTAGCGGAGTTGGACGAACCATCCACGTAAAGAGCCCAAAAACCTTCGAAAAGGTCGACATATTTTTCGAAGAGGCTCAACTATAACCATGGGATGACGATCTCATTCTACTCAAGCTCGGCTTCATCTGGAATGGTACATTCAACTATAAAGTTGGCCAGTGCTTAAACCTTGATTGCTGATCGAGGTCGGTAGTTGATGTCTTACTCTATTAATTCAATGGTTCATTTTGCAATTCTTCTAGAAGCATCTATTTGATAAAAGATTGCTCTGATCGACTGATTAGTAAGAAGCATTATAGCATGTCCCTAAAAGTAAGGTCGAAGTCTTCTTGCTGCAATCAGAAGAGCATAAGTTAATTTTTCGAACTTTGTATATCTAATCTTGGCATCCCTTAGGATCTGACTTATATAGTATACTGGTCGCTATACTTTTGCCTCTTCTTTGACCAGGACTATGGCTAGCACCATAGGAGAGACTGCAAGGTAGAGAAATAGCCCCTCTCTGGATTCGGATTTGGCTAGTAGGGGGTGAGCTGAGGTAGTTCTTGAGCTCATAGAATGCCTTTTGGCATTCTTGAGTCCAGCAAAAATCTTTTGGCTTCCTGAGGATTTGGAAGAAGGGCATGCAGCGTTTGACCGATCTAGAGATAAAATGATTCAAAGACGCCATCTTTTCGATCAGGTGCTGAACTTTCTTGATGGACTTTGGAGCGGTCATCTCTTGGATAGCTTAAATTTTCTTCGAATTGGCCTCGATCCCTCGTCTCGAGACCATGACTCCCAAAAATTTTTCTGAGGCTACCCCAAAGGTGCACTTGATTGGGTTTATCTTTATCTTATATTTTCTGAGTACATCGAAAGCCTCTTCAAGGTTGGTGACATGATTGATAGTCTTTCTACTTCTGACCAGCATATCATCGACATAAACCTCCATATTGTGGTCGATCTGCTTGAAGATTTTATTGACCAAGCATTGATAAGTTGCACCTGCATTTTTAAGCCCAAAGGGCATGACCCTATAATAGTAAAGACCATAGTTAGTAATAAAACAGTCTTCTCCTCGTCCTCCAGTGCCATCCAAATTTGATTGTAGCTAGAAAAGGCATCCATGAAAGTGAGGAGCTCGTAGCTTGAAGTCGCATCTACCAGTTGGTCGATTCTGGGCAAAGGATAGCTATCTTTTGGGCAGACCTTGTTAAGCTTCTTAAAGTCGATGCACATCCTCCACTTGCCGTTGACTTTTTTGATCAGAACTATATTAGAGATCCAAATTGGATAGCTGACTTCTCGAATAAAATCAATGTTGAGAAGCTTGTTGACTTCTTCTGCTATTACTTTCTGCCTTTCTGGTGCATGGCCTCAAACTCTTTCTTTCACTAGTCAATACTTGAGGTCAATGGCCAGCTGATGTTCCATAACCTCGATGTCAATCCCAGACATATCTATCAGAACCAAGGTGAAGACGTCGGCATTCCTCCATAAGAAGATGATGAGCTACTTCCAAACTTCATCATCCAGATTGGAGACAATTTGCACCGTATGCTTCACGTTTCCATCATTTAGGGGGATGGTCATAAGATCTTCTATAGGCTTGCCTCACTCATCGGCAAAGTCATCGCGGACATCTAGCCCATCAACAATATAAGGGTCGGACTGTGCTTCCTTTCGTAGGATAATTGAGTAGCAATGCCTTGCCAGAGCTTGATCTCCTTTGACCTCTCCGATCCCATAACTTATCAAAAACTTCATCTTCAAATAAGAAGTGGACACCACTGCCCGAAGTGCATTTAAACCAGATCGGCCGAGAATTGCGTTGTAAGCAGAGGAAACTTTTACTACCAGAAAATCCACCTATGCTCTGGATTATTTAGGATATTGTCCGACAGTTACAGCTAGAGTCATTACACCTTTAACTGGTACTACAGTGCCAGCGAAGCCTACTAGGAGGATGTTTATTGGTCTAAGCTGACTATTAGATTTTGATATTTTGGAGAAAGCATCATAAAACAAGATATCAATCGAACTTTCATTATCAACTAAGATGCGATGGACATCATAGTTTGCTATATATAAAGAAATTACAGCCGCATCATTATGAGGAAACTATACTCCCCATGCATTTACCTCAGTAAAGGTTATGGGTTCTTCAGTCCTCCATCTTTTCACTGATCCCCTAGATCCGCTGGCCTCTTCTCATCGAAGTACCCTTAAGATGCTATTGATAATGTCGAGAGGTGGTCGATCTCCTTATTGATCCTCCCTCATTGGTGGTTTAGGCTGTGGCACTGCCCTCGACCAATCTTCTCTTGCTTCAGATCGGCATCTAAGAAATCGACCCAACCGATCTCTTCTGATGAGCCCCTCGATCTTGTCTTGGAGCTGAATGCATTCTTCAATATCGTAGCCATGGTCACGATGGTAGAGATAGTAATTGTTAGGATTGTACTTGCCAGGATGAGTGTGCATCCTTTCTGGCCTCGATAATTTTTTCTTGATCTCCATCAATATTTGTATTTTTAAAATACTGAGCGGGACATAGTTATGAAATCTTCTGAGGGGCGAAATTCTTCATGCCCTTCTATTGGGCCATTTTTGATGATGAGCTCGTGGAGGAGTTCGGACTCACTTGCGCTCGAAGGGAGTCTGTGAGTATGGCCGAACATTATTCGGCCTTCCATCAACTGTAGGTTTATTAAATTCGCCAGTCTGCTGCTCTCCTATGGCTTCCTCATCCTTCAATTTGAAGGTTTCTTCCACTTGGGCGTATCCTTCAGCCCGAGCTAGCAGATCGGCAAAGTTCCTAGGGTACTTCTTCTCCAGGGAGAATAATAAATCATTCTTCTGAAGGCTAGCCTTGAGTGCAGCCATTGCAACAGACTGATCCAAATTTTGGACCTCCAATGTAGCTGCATTAAATTGGGTGACATAGACCCGAATAGATTCTTGCTCCTTCTGCTTGATATGCATCAAAAAATCAGAACCTCGGTGCGAACGTTGATTGCTGATGAAGTGAGCCACAAACTGATGGCTCATCTGGTCAAAGGAGAAGATTGTACCCAACTTCAATGTCGAGTATGAGTTTCATGCTGCTCCTTTTAAGGTGGATAGAAAAGCTCAGCATTAGATTACGTCTGGTGCATCATGAAGTAGCTTCATGGTCTGGAAGGCCTCTAGGTGATCGACCGGATCAGAGGTTCCGTCATAGCTTTCAAATTGGGGAAGCTTGAAGTTCGGTGGAATGGAATCTTGCATAATCCTCTGAGAAAATGGAGGATCAGTGCAAATATTATTACTGTGTGTGGAGGGAGTATGACGGAGCTCTTTAATCCATGGGCTCATTTTTTGAAGTCTTTGATTTAGGAGATCTTCACGATCATTGATCTCTAGAGTTTTTTGATGAGATAGGGGCAATGCTTCCTCCGAGGTCGAATCATGGTTCGAGCAATGTCTCTGCACCCTATGTTTCCCCTTTTTGGAGGTCATCGATTGGCTAGCCCAAATCGATCGTCCCTCGATCGGATCATGGGGCTCTAAAAAAGCTTGCTCTAGCCAAACTTGTGCCGGAGCCTGCCAATGTATGGCCTGCACTGCTACTGTGAGATCGTAAACTTGCTGGACCAGTAGGTTGAACTACTCTGCATCCACCATGGCTACAGGTGAAGCTTGAGTTACCAAAGCTAGAGTGGAAACGAATGTATCTGGATGGGATCTAGCTGTAGAGGCCACTGATCATTGGGTTGAAGCTTTTCTGAGAGGCATTTTTTTGAAAAGTACTCTAGAGAGGAAGAAGAAAGATCGCTACTGAGCACTCCTTTAAGATCAAGGGAACCTCAGGAATAGAGGGCCCTTTCTCTAGCGCCAATCCTATTGGTGCAAAATTTGGTTGATGCCAGATCGAGCTGAAGTTAGAAAAGAGGAGGTCACTGTCGGTGACCTACAAAATAAAGTTTCATCCAGAGTCGATGGTGGTGGCTCTGGTAGGACCCTCTAACAATCAAGTCAACTCTTCTGGCCAACAAAAATGGAGTGCTCGGATATGAATTCAACAGAGTTTTAAGGAAGAAGAAGAGAGCTTAGAGAAAATGTATCTAGAGAATCCCTTTTTATAGACAGAGCTTGTCGTAACCATCCGATAGTGGACTGCTCTTGGCCACGTGAAATTTATTACGGAGAGTAGTGTCGCTCATAATAGACTAGTAATGACAGTCGTAACCATCCGATAGTAGGGTTGCCTATAGTAGACTAATAAATGATAGTCATAACCATCTGAAGGAAGCAGGCGTTCGAAATTCGACTGAAGGAGAAGTTCGAAAAGGATTCGGCTCCTATAGGAATCTGATTGAAGGAGAAGTCCGAAAGGAGTTTGGCTCCTGAAGGAAACCAACTGAAGGAGATGTTCGAAAGGAGTTTGGCTCTATGAGAAATTCGACTACTAGAGGAGTTCAGAAGGAGTTCGGCTTTTGGAGGAATCCAATTGAAGGAGATATTCGGAAGAAGCTCAGCTCTTGGAGAAATTCGACTACTGGAGGAATCTGAAAGGAGTTTAGCTCCTATAGAAATCGAACTGAAGGAGATGTCTGCTGGAGGAGTTTGAAAGGAGTTCAGCTCGTGAAGGAATCTGATTGAAGGAGATGTTTGGAAAGATTTGGCTACTGGAGAAATCCGACTGAAGAAGATGTCCAGAAGGAGTTTGGCTCCTAGAGGAATCTGACTGCTGGAGGAGTTCGGAAGGAGTTCGGCTCCTGAAGAAATTTGACTAAAGAAGATGTCTGGAAGGAGTTTGGCTCCTAGAGAAATTCGACTAGTGGAGGAATTCGGAAGGAGTTCAGCTCCTGGAGGAATCCAACTGAAGAAGATGTTTGAAAGGAGTTTGGCTCTTGGAGGGATCCGACTGAAGGAGATGTCCAAAAATAGTTCGGCTCCTAGAGGAATCCAACTGAAGGAGATGTCCAAAAGGAGTTTGGCTCCTGGAGAAATTCGATTGCTGAAGGAATTTGGAAGGAGTTTGGCTCCTAAAGAAATTCGATTGAAGGAGATGTCTGGAAGGAGTTTGGCTCCTAGAAAAATTCAACTAAAGGAGAGGTATGAAAGGAGTTTGGCTCCTGAAGAAATTCGACTATTGGAGGAATTTGGAAGGAGTTTGGCTCTTGGAGAAATCCGATTGAAGGAGATGTCTGAAAGGAGTTCGACTCCTGGAGGAATCCGACTGAAGGAGATATCTAGAAGGAGTTTGGCTCTTGAAAAAATTTGACTGCTGGAGGAATCCTGAAGGAGTTTGACTCCTGGAGGAATCCGACTGAAGGAGATATCCAGAAGGAGTTTGGCTCCTAAAGAAATCTGACTACTAGAGGAGTTCGACTACGATTCGTCCGCTGGGGGAGTTCGATTGCTGAAGGAGTTCTGTTGGTGTTCATCTACTGTGGGAGTAATTTTCGATCGAAGCTCTTTCATGATTACTAGTTGCATTAGGCTAAGCATCAGACTGGACTTCGATGGGAGCAGGATTTATCCCTAATAGAGGATATCAAAATTGCCTTTGCTCAAGAGGCCTTTATCAAAGGATTCAAGATTGACATGAATAGGATCACTAAGAGGTTCCTTGACATGGTTCTTGACTTTTTGATTGAGGAGCCTAGCGATGATACAAAACCTTCCCACACTAGTGTTGCTTCTCTAGTTATTAGACCTGATGCCGAAACCTTTGATCCTACCACCGTGGTTCCAGAGCTCATCCTTGAACCAGGAGTCTTCGAGGATGCACCGACCTCGCTTGCTGCCTGATAAGTATCATAAATTCATAATTAAAAAAATAAATTATTAAATAATTTATTTTTAATTTTAAAAATTTAATACTTTTATTCATTATTTTAAGAAAATTTATTCACCAACGAAAGAGCTCATTTTTTCTAATCACAACAAAATAAGTTTGTAGCAAAACAGAGTTAAAACGGATCCAATATAAATTTTCAAAGAAAAAAATTAAAAAAAAATGGCTCAGTCAGCGTGCCCAGCCAAGTCGACATGTTGTCCAAGCTGACTCAGCCATAGAAGCTGACTCGCCAGTCCATGAACTAGGCATAGACTACCAGCTCAGCAAAAGACACCCAATCAGATTATGCCACATGGTGGACCAAAACCATCAAGAGGTTTATAGAAAATTCATTGTAGCGTACAAGGGTATTTTGGTCTTTCCACATGGTGATAGCAGGCACTGATTGGTTACGACTTATGGTGCACTCAGTCCAAGCAATCCATAGCTACAGTAATGGTGCAATCGTGCAGCTAAGGTTGATTGCGGTCTAGATTCGATGGGTAAGGTTCTTTCCTATTATGATTCAAAATTCAACTCCTCCTAGCACGCGATCGGATGGCTATGAGCTCTCCCGATGATGATCAAATGGTAGCAATGGATCTCAATCAAAATTGGATGGCTATGATTTTTTCTAGGCTTGATTTCATTTCCAGCTAATGCTAGGTGACAATCTGATGGCAGCGTGCGCTCCAAACTCCGATCCGACGGTCGATAAAGCTCTCAATGGTGATTAAACACCCAGTGATGATCCAATGGCTTGATCTTCTCCAGATCAACTCAATCCAATGGTCCACATTCATACTGACTGGATTTAGGCTTTTTAAAGTGTTCTTTAGAAAGTTTTGAACCAGTTGATCAGGATCTAACAGCTAGAATGCACCTAGGACTCTTTTAATCTGATTTTTATGAGGATTTCATCATATTTTCTGATTAAAACTCTTCTTTAATCCCACATTGGCTAGAAACAAAGGATCCAGACCTCCAACACTTATTTAAGCACCCCTAGGCCTCCAGAACTCATTATCTTCGATCATAAAAAAGCTACGGTACAAGGTAGGAGCCATGCTTAGGTTAGAGGCTACTTCAAGACAATGGTGCTGCGAAGAAGAGCTATCTTCCATGCCATCTTCATGCTGATGCCGATTCAAAATCGAGATCAACTTTTAGTTTTTAATATTTTTTCATTTTTTTTAAATTTTTTGTATTTAAATTCTAAAATTTTAGTTAATGTAAAATTTCTTTTATGCACTTTAAATTTTAGCTTTTTATTTTTAATTATAATTTAATTTCTACACTTTAATTATTGTTCTTTATTTTTATTGCAAGTAGATGCTAAGATCTAACTAGGAGATCTTAGTACCAAGTTTAATTTTTTACACCATTTAATTTATACTTTTTATTTATACTTATATTTTTTGACTTCAAATTAATTTTCAAAAATCTTCTATTTTTTTAACAATAATCAAAGATTTCAAAACTAAAATACTATCTTCTTTATGGATTCGACTCGACTCACTACTTACTATTTATTTTTTTAATTAATTTAAGAAGTCAGAATTAAACTGATTAACATGATGTCTTAATGACAACATCATACTCTTATCACTGCCATGCCTTCTGAAGTTGAAAATATTTGATAGTTATACTTTTTCTTCTTTTTCTTCTATGTACTCAAAATATTTTGGGCAATGAAGATAAGTTTTCCTTTATATTTGATATTGTGACATGTCTATCATTTAGAATCCTCCTAGCGAAGGTAGTCATGACTCGCCACCATCCACCGAAGCCGCACTGTTGTGCCAAGGCCTTCCTCTGAAATCTATCATTTGAGACCTGCAGAAAGAGGTTCCCCAGACTAAAGAGAAGTTGAAGAAGGCAAGGAACAAACTTTAGAAATCAAAGAAGCATTGTTCAGAAGCCATAACCGAAGTCACCTACCTTCGACAAGTCCATAAGGACTCCATGGACTACATCAAAAACAAGCATCTTCTAACTGAAGAATTAGAATGACTGAAGAAGTCTAGTAGTGGGAAGGTTTGGGCTTTGACTACCAATGTTGGTTTCCTTTAGGCCGAACTTCAAAATTTAAAAGAGAGAATCAAGCAGTTGGAGAGTGTCTTGGTCTGGGATCAGAATCGAATGGAGCTTGATTGGGATTGGTCGAAGAAGTTTTTCGACCTCTAGGCATAACTGAGAGATGCTAAGTGGTTGTACAATTTTCATCGGACTGGTTGGCATGAAGAGATCAAGGGTTATAAGAGAAAACTTAATAGGACAAACTCCAAAGTTATATGGCTTCAAAAATAATTGGCGGACAATGCTCAGACCGGCCCAAGTGCACATCTAGATGAAATTGCCACTCTAATGGATGCTCTTGGAAATTTCACCATAAAGTTTAAGAAAAAAGAAGAAACTTCATGATCTAAAAATTCAGATGGTCTGCCAGGAAGGCTTGGTGAAAGATGTTGAAGCTGAGTCTGTGATTCTTAGGAAGAGGCTGAGAGAGACGAAGGAAGAGTCATGTAAGTGGGAGAGGATGCTGAGAGAGAGCCTGGCAGCATGACAGAAGCTTGGGGAGAGAATAGAGGGCTTGAAACTCTCCCTCGCAATGGCTGGGGTTGGCAGCCCGAAGTCCAATTCTGAGTAGGACCTTATTTTTTTCTTCTTTGTAACTGATCCTATAGATTCATGTAACAACCATTATTTTTAATAAGATGGAGCTTCTTTCATTGTCTATCTGTGTTTCACCTTAGCTCACCGCTTGCCAGTTTACTTTATTTTCTTATTGTGTTTGATCTCAACATCGTCCCAAAATTATAGCTCTTATTTTGTATCTTGGGTATCTATCCCCTTATTTAAGAAATAGAGACCATCAATCCCCTGTAGGATCTTTATCTACGTTAGGACAAGGTCCGCCTCCTATTCCTGACATGGTCAACTAATTCACTTGTTGGGATGAGGTTCACCTCCTGCTCTTATCAAGATTGTCGGAACATAAAAGAGCCATTAAGGGGGCCTCTTCTTAATATCACCGATTTAAGAACTGGAGGTTTTCACCCTCATTAAGATGAGGTTAACCTTCTGTTTAAGAATCGAAGGCCTTCATCCTCGCTACAACGAGATTAAACTTTTATCTTAAATAACTGGAGGCCTTTATCCTCGCTACGATAAGATTAACCTCTTGTCTTAAATAACTGGAGGCCTTCACTCTCGCTACGATGAGGTTAACCTCCTATTTAAGAATCGAAGGCCTTCACCCTCGTTACAACGAGATTAACCTCCTGTCTTAAATAATCGGAGGCCCTTACCCTCACTATGATGAGGTTAACCTCCTATCTTAAATAACCGAAGGCCTTCACCCTCGCTATGATGAGGTTAACCTCCTATCCTAAATAATCGGAGACCTTCTACTTCATTTAAGGATGAAGTTTAGTTGGATTATTTCCTATCATCATAATTTTGCACCCAAAACAAGGATGTTAAATTAAAAAAAAAATATATTGGGATGAGATCATTGATGGTACATTTGCAAGTTTTTTGAATTTTATGATCGTGGGAGTATAGTTCCTCCGAGCTTCTTTAGATAATAAGACCCAGGTCAAGCAATTTCCACATCTTCATAGGGATCTTCCTAGTTAGGGGTGAGCTTTTCTTGATTTTATGGGTGTGAGATGTCTGCTCGTCAAAGTACTAAATCTCCCACTATAAAAATTTTACTCTTAACTTTGGCATTATAGTAGCGGGCCACTTTTAGCCTGTATGCTGCCATTTAAATTTGGGCCTTTTTCCACTTTTTCTCCATCAAGTCGAGGTTCACCCAAACGTCTTGTGAGTTATTTTGCTCATTAAAACTTTTAACTCGGGTAGAAGGAAGTCTGAGCTCAACTAGTATTACTGCTTCTATTCCAAAAGCCAAGGCGAAAGGAGTTTCGCTAGTTGGCAACCTCTGGATGGTCCTATAAGCCCAGAGAACATGATAGAGTTCGTCCATCTATGTTTCTTTTGCTCTCTCAAGCCTTGCTTTGATCCCTTGCAGCAGAGTTCTATTTGTTACCTCGACTTCATCATTTACTTATGGATGAGCTACCGATGAAAATAATGGGAGATGTTAGATATTCACAAAACTTGACAAATTTTACTCCCACAAACTGGTGCTCATTATCTATGATGAGAATCTGAGGTAGGACGAACCTATAAATTATTGACTTTCAGATGAAGTCCTACACTTTAGCTTTAGTGATCTTTGCCAAGGGCTCGGCTTCTATCCATTTGGTGAAATAATCCATAACTACTAGAAGGAATTTTCGCTATCTGGAGGTCATGTAAAAGGGCCCAAGTATGTCCATTTTTCATTGTGCAAATGGCCAAGGAGCACTCAAGGGTGTGAGTTATGAGGTTGGCTATCTCTGAATGTTGGCATTTCTTTGACATCAATCACATTTCTTCACGTAATCAGTCGCATCCTGCTGCATAGTCGGCCAATAGTACCATTAGCTAAGTAATTTGTAAGATAATGATCTGGCCCTAAGATGATTTCCACATATACCCTCATGAACTTCTTTCAAGGTATATTCGACTTCTAAAGGTTGGAGACATCGAAGGAGTTATAAAGAATATGACCTCTTATATAGTTTACCTTCATACAGAATATACCGTGAAGCTTGGTTTCTCAACTTTCGAGCCTCCTTAGGATCTTTAGAAAGAAAACTGTCTTCAAGATAAGTAATGAAAGGATCAATCTAGCTGGGCTGATGGTCAACATGCATTACTACTTGGGATTCCTCCAAACTTGGTTGTTGCAGAACTTCATAGTATACTTTTTTTGGTAGTTCTTCGAGAGTCAAGGTGGCAAATTTTGAAAGAAGATCGGCCTTAGTAATCTCCGCCCTGGGGATCTATAGGATGTTGAAGCCACTAAAGGTCGGGATCAAGTTCTTCACCTTTTCTGAGTACTTTTTCACGCTTTCCTCCTGAGCTTCATAGGTGCCATTGATCTACCCCACCACTAATTGAGAATCATTATAAACCTTCAAATGGTCTACCCCTAGTTGTTTAGCTATTCTTAACCTAGCAATCAGAGCTTCATATTCTGCTCCATTATTTATCATAGGAAACTCAAAATGCAATGCATACTTAATGATAATTCATCTTGGACTGATAGAATCAAGTCCTTGCCTATCTCGGAAGCATTAGAGAAACCATCAACATACAGAGCCTAGGAGTCTTCGAGAAGTTTGACATTTTCTTCGGTGAGGTTCAATGGTAGACTGAAGGTATTAGCTGCTTACTGCTCTGGCTCAATCAGATCTAGAATTATACATTCCATAATGAAATCTGCCAATATTTGAGCTTTAATAAGAGACCAAGGTTGGAAATTAATGTCGAATTTGGTCAGCTCAATGGTCCATTTTGCTATCCTTCCAGAGATATTAGATCGATGAAGGATTGCTTTAATAGGCTGATCAATTAGAAGGATGACTGTATGCCCCTAGAAATAAGGTGAAGCTTTTTGGCTGCAATCAATAAGTTATAACTTAGTTTTTCTAATTTTGTATACCTTGTTTTCACATCCCTCAGAACCTGACTTATACAGTAGATTGGCTTCTGAATCTTAGCATCTTTTTTGACCAAGACTGCTCTAATAGCTATGGTGACATCACTAAATACAAACAATTCTTCTCTGGGTTCGGGCTTGGCAAGGAGAAGAGGTGAGCCAAGGTAGTTCTTCAATTCTTCAAAAGTTTGTTGACACTCAGGAGCCCAATAGAAGTTTTTAGGCTACATAAGTACTTGAAAAAAGGGCATGCAGTGCTCCGCTGACCTCAAAATGAAATGATTCAGAGCTGCAACTTTGCCTGTAAGGCACTGGACTTTCTTTATTATTTTTGGGACAATCATCTCTTGAATGGATCTGATCTTCTCTAGGTTCATCTTGATGCCACGTCTCGACACCATAAATTTCAAGAACTTTTCTAAAGTTACTTCAAAAGCACATTTGGTTGGATTCAGCTTTATCTTATACCTTTGGAGGGTGCTGCAGGTTTCTTTAAGATCGACAATGTGATTTGTTGAGGATTAGGTTTTAATAAGTATGTCATCTACATAGACCTCCATATTATGGTCGATCTGCTTCTTGAAGATCTTATTTACTAGACATTGATAAGTGGTACCTACGTTCTTTAATCCAAATGGCATAATCCTGTTACAATAAAGACAATGATCAGTAATAAAAGTAATTTTCTCCTTATCTTCTAGTGCCATCCAGATTTAATTATAATTGAAGAAGGCATCCATGAATGTAAGAAGCTCATGACTCGAGGTCACATCCATCGGTTGGTCAATTCTTGGCAAGAGGTAGCTATCCTTTGGATCGACTTTGTTTAGGTCTGTGAAGTCTATGCACATCCTCTACTTGTCATTTGCTTTTTTGATAAATACGACGTTGGCGATCCAGTCTGGATAGGATACTTTTCTGATAAACTTGGCTTTGAGAAGTTTGTCAACCTCATCCTTAATAGCTTTTTGCCGCTCTTGCATAAAGCTGCACTGCTTTTATTTTATCGATCAACATTTAAGATCTATAGTTAGATGATGTTCCATCATCTCTACATCAATCCTGGGCATATCCATGGGCATCCAAGCGAAGACATCAGTATTTCTTAGCAAAAATGCAACAAGCTACCTCTTGACCTCTTCCCCCAAGTTGGAACCAATTTGTACAGTGTAGTCTTCATGTCCATCGTTTAATGGAACCTCAACTAGGTCCTCAATTGGTTTTCCTCGTTCTTCCCTCAAGTCATTAAGGGCATCAAGCCTATATACCGAATAAGATTCCACTTTCCTTCTCCCCTGTAAAGCAGTAGCGTAGCACTACCGTGCAAGAGTCTAGTCTCCTTTGACTTCTCCAATCCCATAACTTATTGTAAATTTCATCTTTAAGTAATAGGTTGAGACTACTGCCTGAAGTACATTCAAGCCAGGGCCAAAAATTGTATTGTAAGTTGAAGGAGCCTTCACTACCAAAAACTCCACTTGGGCCTATGATTGTCTTGGGTACCGACCTACCACAACAAATAGAGTTATTATTCCTTCGACTGGTACTGCATCGTCGGTGAATCCTACTAGTGGGGAGCTTATCGGGCCCATTCTATTATCAGGTATAACCATTTTAGAGAATGCATCATAAAATAAAACCTCAACAGAGCTTCCATTATCAATCAAAATATGGCTTACATCATAGTCAGCAATGTTTAAAGTAACTACAACCACATCATTGTGCAAAAATTAGACTCCCTGGGTGTCTTCTTCAGTGAAGACAACCGGTTCCTTAGTTTCTGCCTCTTCGCTGGCTATGCCATCTCATTGGTCTCTTTCTACTGATGTCCCTTAGTGATAGTGTTGATAATTTCAAGTGGGGGTCAATCTTCTTGCGGCTCATCCCTCTAAGGTGGTTCAGGCTGCGGTAGGGCTCTTGGTCGATCCTCCCTCCTTTTCGACTGACGTCTTAGAAAGTGGTCCAACCATCCTTGTCTAATGAGCTTCTCAATCTCATTTTGGAGCTAGATGCATTCTTCAGTATCGTGACCATGGTCATGATGATAAAGGCAATACTCGTTGGGGTTACACTTACTGGGATGAGTTCGCATCTTCTCCGGTCTTGGTAATTGCTCCTTAATCTCCATCAGCATCTGAGTCTTTGGGGCATTCAAAGGAGCATAGCTGTGGAATCTCTAAGGAGGGGAGTTCTATCATGCCCTTCGATCAGGGTTTCTTGGTCGATGAGCTAGAGGAGGAGTTTGAGCTTGTCTATGCTCAGGAGGGGTTCTAGAGCATGGTTGTGTTGAGAAATGTATTTTAATGCCAATCATCTAAGTAGTAGATGATTAAAATTAGTATATGAATTATCTAATAATAATAGTAATTTGGCTGTTTCATCATAAAAATTCTATCTTCCATAAATGAACTCCTAAATTATGATGAAGTCCCTAGAACCACAATCAATTGATAAAGGAAGATTTATCGGATAGTTCTAAAATTGTTCACGATCAAATGATAAGTTATTAACAAGGATGATAACTTATCGAGTGTAGGTCACTATATGTCATATGCATTGATTGTCCTCGTAACCAAGTGGTGCAAAGACACTGGTATTGCATCTAGGTGAGATGTAGGAGTACATCTGCACTGAACATGATCAATGTAGCATTCTACTATCATGAATAGCTAGCTAAGGCCAATGGATATACGTGTCCCTCCGACTTGAGATCGCCATGGTGACTTGCAAGCAACTCACTATATTTTGGTGCTGAACTACCTGTATTTCTAATATAAGTGACGAAAGATTTTTGGATACAGTCAAGTACTTATAGAGTTGGTGTGTGAGTCAAGATGGGATTGACCACTCTTGATTAACTTCAGGAAGAGAATGTCTCACTGTGCTTCAATTTAGAAAAATCTAGGCCTAGGTAATCCTCGTGGTGTCACGCGATTTGCAAAGTTTTGAGACACAATAGAGATGACTTGTATGATTCTTTGACAACATACTCAAAGTCGTCTTGAGCATTATTGGTCATGGGGATAAATTATATGGTAACTATGGACCAAGATTCTAAGAATGTTGCTTTGCATACGTTTGACCTATCCAGATGTCGGAACCATTGACAGATGGTAACTTTAATTAGTACAGAAATTGATTCCTTTGCTATCGACTTAGGTTCAAACCTATGGGGTCACACACATTAGAGCTTGTAACCTGATCGGATGGTTAATCAACGATTGAGAATCATTTCGAGGACAAACATTCAATGCGATTGATGTTTAACCTAATGCAAGTGTTGCAGGAGGATCGATTAGCAATTGGAACTGGCTCAATTTGATTGAGCAATCGGACTAAGATCAAGTTTAATTGAATTAGATTAAATTAGAATTAGTTTGAATTTAATTAGATTAAGTCTAATTGATTTATTGGATAAGCCAATTGCAAGGTGTTAGGGATAAACACCGCTCTCATCGAAGTCTAGCCTGATGCTTAGCCTAATGCAATCGGTAATCATGAAAGAACTTCGATCGTGAATTCTCCTCCAGCAGCTAGACCTCAACCGAACTCCAGTGTTCAAACTCCTTCCAGACTTCTCCTTCAAATGGATTCCTCCAGGAGCCAAACTCCTTCCGGATCTCTCCTTCAGTCATATGCCTTCAGGAGCTGAACTCCTCCTAGACTTCTCCCTCAATCGGACTCCTTCAGGAGTCGAACTCCTTTCAGATCTCTCCTTCAGATGGATGCCTATAGAAGCCAAACTTCTTCCAAGTTTCTCCCTCAGTCGGACTCCTTTAGGAGCCAAACTTCTTTCGGATCTTTCTTTCTTTTAGTCGAATTCCTTCAGAAGCTAAACTCCTCCTGGACTTCTTCCTCAGTCAAACTCCTTCAGGAGTCGAACTCCTTTCGGAGCTCTTCCTCAGTCAAACTCATCTAGGAGCTAAACTCCTCCCAAATATTTTTCTCAGTCGGACTCCTCCAGGAGCCAAACTCCTTCTAGATCTCTCCTTCAGACGGATGCCTATAGGAACCAAACTCCTCCCGAACTTCTCCCTCAGTCAAACTCCTTCATGAGCCGAACTCCTTTCGAATCTCTCCTTCAGATGGATACCTACAGGAGCTGAACTTCTTCTGGATCTCACCCTCAATTGGACTCATTCAAGAGCCAAACTTCTTTCGGATCTCTTCTTCAGTCGGACTCCTCTAGAAGCCGAATTCCTTCTAGAGTTCTCCTTCAGAAAGATTTCTCTAAGAGCCAAACTCCTTCCAAATTTCTCCAATAGTCGGATTCCTCCAGGAGCCAAACTTCTTCCAAACTTTTTCCTCAGTCGGACTCCTTCAGGAGCCGAACTCCTTTTGGATCTCTCCTTCAGTCGGATGCCTATACGAGCCAAACTCCTTCCAGACTTCTCCTTCAGTCAAGTCCCTCAAGGAGCCGAACTCTTTCTAAACTTCTCCACCAGTAGAATTTCTCTAAGAGCCAAACTCCTTTCAGACTTTTCCTTCAATCGGATTACTCTAGGAACCAAATTCTTTTCGAATTCCTTCAGGAGCCGAACTCCTTCCAGACTTCTCCTTCAGTCGGATTCCTCGAGGAGCCAAACTTCTTCTAAATTCCTCCAACAGTCTGATTCCTCCAGGAGTCGAACTCCTTTCGGACATCTTCTTCAGTCAAGTTCCTCGAGTAGCCAAACTTCTTCCAAACTTCTCCTTCAGACAGATACCTGTAGGAGTCGAACTCCTTTCGAACATCTCCTTCGGTCGAACTACTGCACCAATTGGACTCCTTCTAGACTTCTCCATCAGTCAAACTCCATCCAGATTTCTTTAGTGGATTGCTTCTAGATTTTAACTAGCATTCCTCCTGGATGATTTCCTCTAGCTGTATTTTCTTTAGGAGTCTGAACTCCTATAGAATTGATGTATGTCAATGCTCTTAACCAACCAACATTCATTTCCTCTAATGTTTGATTATTAAATCTTAATGAATGGCCACATCACCACAAAAGATACCTCTCTCCATAACAAACTCCATGTGGCCCCAAGCGGCCCACTATCAAACGGTTACAACCATCACTATCAATCTGCTACATGCTACATCTATAAAAAGGGACCCTCTAGATACATTTTCTCTAAGCTCTCTTCTCCTTCTCAAAGCTCTCTTCTTCTTCCCAAAACTCTGTCGAATTCTTTCTTGAGCACTTTATTTTTGTTGGCCAGAAGAGCTGACTTGATCGTCAAAGGATCCTATCGGAGCCATCACCATCGACTCCGGATGGGACTTTGTTTTGCAGGTCACCGACGGTGACCTCTTCTTCCTCAACTCCACCTCGATCCAGCATCAATCAGATTCTACACCAATAGAATTGATGCTAGAGGAAGGACCCTCTATTTTCGAGGTAACCTTGTTCTTAAAGGAGTGCTCGGTCGACCCTATGGATCTTCTTCTTCAAGGTTCATCTCCATCCTCTTTCTCAATCTCAAGAAATACTTCCAAAGAAGGGGACTATTAGGAGATCTACTGCCTCTATCGATAAATCTAAGCTAGATCCATCTATTCCTACTCCATCGTTGGTGCTTCAACCCCCACTTCTACTAGCAGCCATGGTAGATTTAGAGCAGTTTAACCTATTGATGTAGTGGATTCGGAGCCTCACCGAAATGGTGCAGACCATGCGGCAACCTTCGATGGCAGTTTCATCAGAAAATCCACCATCGGGATGTCAAAAATCGATCCCAAGGAGGAGCAATTGGGCTAACATACCCATCGCCCTTGGGAAGGAGAAATAGAGAGCAGAGGATCCATGCTCGCTTCATGATTCTTCTTCAAAAGAGACCTTTCCCATCTATAGTCAAAAGCCTTCCAAGATCAACGATCGAGATGGAATCCTCGATTAGAACTGTGGAAGATGGACCGATGGATTGAGAAACTCCGCTATGTCGCCTAGACTCATCATGACGACGTCTGCATCGATCTCCCTTTCTCTCTCCAAATTATGCAAGAGCCCATTCCATCAAACTTCCTGCTTTCCTAATTTGAAAGCTACGATAAAATCTCTGATCTGATCGATCACTTGGAAGCCTTTTGGACCATGATGTTGCTCCATAGTGCACCGATGCCATATTATAATGAGCTTTCCCATCTACCTTAAAGAGAGCTATAAGAAACTGTTACTCGATATTGAAGTCAGGTACGATCTTCTTCTTTGACCAGATGAGCCATCAGTTTGTTGCTCATTTTGTTAGCAGCCAGCATCTCCGTTGTGGTTCGGATTCTCTAATGAATATCAAATAGAAGGAGGAAGAATCTATCCGAACTTATGTCATCCAATTTAATGCTGCAGTGTTGGAGGTTTGGAACTTGGACTAGTCTATTACAATGGCTACACTCAAGGACGGCCTTTAGAAGAATGATTTATTATTCTTCATGAAAAAAATGTACCCTAGGAACTTTGTCGATTTGCTAGTTCGAGCTGAGGGATATGCCCGAGTGGAAGATGGCTTCATGTTGAAGCATGAGGAAGCCGTAGGAGAGCGGCATAGACCCACCACGGATGGAGGGTCGAATGAAGTTCGGCCATGCTTACAGACCCCCCCTCCGAGTGCAAGCAAGCCCGAACTCTCCTTCAAGCTCATCATCAAAGAATCCCCAATAAAAGGGAGCAAAGAAGTTCTTCCCTTGGCATGTTCCACAACTACGCCCTCCTTAACGCTCCTAAAGCTCAAGTTTTGATGAAAATCAAGAATCAGTTATCGAGATCAGAAGAATTACAATATCCTTCAAACAAGCACAATTGAAGCAAGTATCGCCTCTACCATCGTGACCACGGCCACAATACTGAAGAATGCATTCAGCTCCAAGATGAAATTGAGGAGCTCATCAGGAGAGACCGATTGGGTTGATTTCTCAGACGCCGATCTGAAGTAAGAGAAAGTCAGCCAAGGGCACTATCGTAGCCAGAACCACCAATAAGGGAGGAACAACAAGGAGATCGGCCACCTCTTGGCATCATCAACACTATTTCTAGGGGACTTAGTGCTTCGGTGAGCCACCATCTCTCAGCCTCAAAGCCAGAGAAACTTGCCCCAAATTAGGAAGGCTAGTATGAAACAAAGGAGATCGTTCGGCCCAGAACTTATCGATCGAAGGAGCTCAAAGGAATAACACTCCCACGACTTTAGAACTCAGAAAATCTGAGGATGTACTATCAGTAATTTTTCTTCAATAAAACTCCTCCATTTCAATATTATTATTTGTTTGTGCAAAAACTATGTGATGATAGGAAAGAAGCAATCAATAGTGGCCATGCTAGGAATAGGAGAAGAACCTCATCCTAACATGAGCAAGTTGAAGGCCTTCAACCTTGGCTGGAGATAAGATCTCCACCGAGCTTCTACGTCAATATCAATAGAAGATAAGATCTCCTTCAGCATTGACTGGAGATAAGATCTCTCCCGAGCTTCTATGTCAATAGGAGATAAGATCTCCTTCATCCTCGACTGGAGATAAGATCTCCTCCGAGCTTCAACACCTACGTCAACAGGAGATAAGACCTCCTTCAACTTTGGCTAGAGATAAGATCCCCCCGAGCTTCTACGTCAATAGTAGATAAGATCTTCTTCAACCTCGACTAGAGATAAGATCTTCCTCGATCTTCAATGTCTATGTCAATAGGAGATAAGATCTCCTTCAACCTCGGTTGGAGATAAGATCTCCCTCGAGCATCTACGTCTACAAGAGATAAGATCTCCTTCAACCTCGGCTGGAGATAAGATCTTCTTCCGAGCTTCAACATCTACATCAATAGGAGATAAGATCTCCTTCAACCTTAGCTAGAGATAAAATCTCCCCGAGCTTCTAAGTCAATAGGAGATAAGATCTCCTCCGAGCTTCTACATCTATGTCAACATGAGATAAGATCTCTTTCAACCTCGGTTGGAGATAAGATCTCCTCCGAGCTTCAACGTCTACATTAATAGAAGATAAGATCTCCCTTCAACCTCGGCTAGAGATAAAATCTTCCTCAAGCTTTTACGTCAACAAGAGATAAGATCTTCTTCAATCTCGACTAGAGATAAGATCTCTCCTGAGCTTCAACATATACGTCAACAGGAGATAAGATCTCCTTCAATCTCGACTGGAGATAAGATCTCTCCCAAGCTTCAACATCTACATCAACAGGAGATAAGATCTCCTTTAACCTCGGCTGGAGATAAGATCTCCCCCAAACTTTTACATTAATAGGAGATAAGATCTCCTTCATCCTCGGCTAAAGACAAGATCACCCTCGAGCTTCAACTTCTACGTCAATAGGAGATAAGATCTCCTTCAACCTCGACTGGAGATAAGATCTCTCCAAAGCTTCTACATCAACTGGAGATAAGATCTTCTTCAACCTTGACTGGAGATATGACCTCCCCCAAGCTTCTACATCAATAGGAGATAAGATCTCCTTCAATCTTGATTGGAGATAAGATCTCTCCTGAGCTTCAACGTCTACATCAACAAGAGATAAGATCTCCTTCAACCTCGACTGGAGATAAGAGCTCCCCCAAGCTTCTACGTCTACATCAATAGAAGATAAGATCTCCTTCAACCTCGGTTGGAGATAAGATCTCCTCTGAGCTTCTACGTCAACAGGAGATAAGATCTTCTTCAACCTCGACTGCAGAAAAAATCACCCTCAAGCTTCAACTTCTATGTTAATAGAAGATAAGATCTCCTTCAACCTCGGCTAAAGATAAGATCTCTCTAAGAGCTTCAATGTCAACAGGAGATAAGATCTCCTTAAACCTTGGCTGGAGATAAGATCTCTTCCAATCTTCTACGTCAATAGAAGATAAGATCTCCATCAACCTCGGCTGGAGATAAGATCTCCCCCGACCTTCAATGTCTATGTCAATAGGAGATAAGATCTTCTTCAACCACGACTGGAGATAAGATCTCCCCCGAGCTTCTACGTCAACAGAAGGTAAGATCTTCTTCAACCTTGACTGGAGATAAGATCTCGCACAGGCGCTTCTACATCAATAGAAGATAAGATCTCCTTCAATCTTGGTTGGAGATAAGATCTCCTCTGAGCTTCTACATCAATAGGAGATAAGATCTCCTTCAACCTCGGCTGGAGATAAGATCTCTCCCGAGCTTCTCTACGTCAACAAAAAATAAGAACTCCTTCAACCTCAATAGGAGATAAGATCTCCTTCAACCTAGGCTGAAGATAAGATCTCTCCCAAGCTTTAACTTCAACATCAACCTCGGCTGGAGACAAGATCTCTCCTGAGCTTCAACTTCAATGTTAACCTTGGTTGGAGACAAGATCTCTCTCAAAATTCAACTTCAATGTCAGCCCTTCAGCAGGAGATAAGATCTCCCCCGAGCTTCAACTTCAATCTCGATTAGAGATAAGATCTCCCCCGAGCTCCAACCTAAACTGGTGCAGAGTCTAGAAGAGGACTTCGGCAGTCATCTTTTTTGTACTCTCTTCTTTTGAATTCCAAACTAGAGAGTAGGCAGACTGTTGTTGGGGATAAACCACACTCCCACTGAAATTCAGTCTGATGCTTAGCCTAATGCAACTGATAATCATGAAAGATCTTCGATCATGAATTCTCCTCCAGTGGCTGGACCCTAGTCGAACTCCTTCAGCATCCAAACTCCTCCCAAACTTCTTCTTTAGATGAATTCCTCTAGGAGCCGAACTCCTTTTGGATCTCTCCTTCAATCGAATGCCACTAGAAGCTGAACTCCTCCTAGACTTCTCCCTCAATCAGAATCCTTCAGGAGCCAAACTTCTTTCAGATCTCTCCTTCAGATGGATGCCTAGAGGAGCCAAACTCCTTCTGAACTTCTCTCTCAATCAGACTCCTCCAAGAGCCGAACTCCTTTCGGATCTCTCCTTCAGTTGGATTCTTTTAGGAGCCGAACTCCTCCTAGACTTCTCCCTCAGTTGGACTCCTCCAAGAGCCAAACTCCTTTCATATCTCTCCCTTAATTGGACTCATCCAGGAGCCAAACTCCTCCTGAACTTCTCCCTCAGTCATACTCCTCTAGGAGCCAAACTTCTTTTGGATCTCTCCTTCAGATGGATGTCTATGGTAGTTGAACTTCTTCTGGATCTCTCCCTCTGTGAGACTCATCCAGGAGCCAAACTCCTTCTGAATCTCTCCTTCAGTCGGAATCCTCTAAAAGTCGAAATCCTTTTGGACTTCTCCTTAAGACAAATTTCTCCAAGAGCCGAACTCCTTCCAAATTCCTCCAGCAGTCAGATTCCTCCAAGAGCCAAACTCTTTCGAACATCTTCCTCAGTCGGACTCCTTCAAGAGCCGAACTCCTTCCAAATCTCTTCTTTAGTAGGGTGCCTATAGCAGCTAAACTCCTTTCGAACTTCTCCTTTAGTCAAGTCCCTCAAGAAGCCGAACACCTTCCAGACTTCTTCATCAATCGGATTCCTCCAGGAGTCGAACTTCTTCCAGACTTCTTCTTTAGTCAGATTTTTTCAGAAGCCAAACTCCTTCCGAATTTCTTCAGGAGCCAAACTCCTTTTGGACTCTCCTTCAGTTGAATTCTTTTAGGAGTCGAATTTCTTCTAAATTTTTCTAGCAGTCGGATTTCTCCAGGAGTCAAACTCCTTCTGAACATCTCCTTCAGTCAAGTACCTTCCATAGTCGAACTTCTTTCAAACTTCTCCTTCAGATGGATGCCTATGGGAGTCAAACTCCTTCCAAAAATTTCCTTCGACCAAACTTCTGCACCAGTCAGACTCCTCCAAGAATTCTCCATCAGTCAAACTCCATCTGGATTCCTTCAGTGGATTGCTTTCAGATTTCAACTAGCATTCCTTCCGAATGATCTCCTCTAGCCGTATTCTCTTTAGGAGTTTGAACTCTTCTAGAATTGATGTATGTCAATGCTCTTCACTAACCAATGCCTACTTCCTCCAAACTTTGACTATTAAATCTCAACAAATGACCACATCATGGTAATGCACACCTCTCTCCATAACAAACTCTATGTAGCTCTGAGCAGCCAACTATCGGATGGTTACAACCATCACTATAAGTCTACTATAGGCTCCATCTATAAAAAAAAATCCTCTAGATATATTTTCTCTAAGCTCTCTTCTTCTTTCCAAGGCTCTCTTCTTCTTCCCAAAAACTCTACTGAATTCTTGCCTGAGCACTCCATTTCTATTGGCTAGAAGAGCTGACTTGATCGTTGGAGGATCCTACCAGAGCCACCACCACCAACTCCGGACGGAACTCTATTTTGTAGGTCACCGGTGGCAACCACATCTTCCTCAACTCTAGCTCGATCTGGCATCAACTAGATTCTACACCAACACAAGGGAAGAAAAATTTCTTGTTTGACTAGAACTTGGGTACACCTGATTGACTTTGGATTTAAATTAGATTTAAATCTTAATTTAATTAGGTTCCTAGTTGGACTAGGATTATCATTAATTGGATTGCATTTAATCTAGTTTAAATATGATTTAAATTATATTTAAAATAATTTTGATCTAGTCAAATAAGAGGAGTCTTAGTTGGATTGGGACTCTCCCTCTTTCACTTGCACCTAAGAAAACCCATGCCATATTTTAATTCTAAATTTTTTTTATATTTTTCCATTCCTAATAAAAAGTTTTTCATGCCCCATGTAAGATTATTTGGATTTAAATTTGATTTGATCAAAATTAGAAGGAAGTTGGAAATTGTTTCCTACTTGGAAGAGTCTTCTTTGACCCAAACTCCTCCCTCCCTTGTGCACCAACTCTACCCACTTCCCTCTTTCTTATTTGGATCTTTTTCCCTTAGTTTTGTGTGTGAGAATCAGTGATTATATGAAAAAATAAGTGAGAGGGGGGTCCAATAGTTAGATGCCCCATAGAAGTCCTCCTTTGACTTGGTTTTGACCTAGTCCTGCAATAAAAGGTGGACGCTTCTTATGAGATGGTTTAAGAATGTAAAAAATCCTTAAAAAAATCATGAAAAATCAAAGAAGAAGGAGAGAAGGCATGGAGAATTTGTGGCACTAAGATTCATGGAGAAGAGCCCTTAATTAAGACATCAAAAGTTGATATCTTAAAGAGATAAGGTAAGAGAAGATTGTCTTCTCTTATATTTTTCTTTTATGTTTCTCTCTTTCTATTTTATTTATAATTTTTATATGATAAAGATCTAAGAGAGAGAAGAAGAGGGCATGGAATCTATACTCCAAGGTGTTGGAGCATGGTGATTATTTTTCGAACATGATCTGATCATGTCCTGATGCGAGAAGAAGAAGAGAAGAAGGTCTTCTCTTAGGATTTTCTTGAGAGCCCTTCTTCTCAATTTTATTTATGAGATTTTTATGAGAAAAATCTAAGGGTGTCATATCTGAAAAATTTAAAAAAATTTAGAGGAGAAGATCTTCTCTGAACCTAGCATAATAGATATTTTCATGACATTAATCGTTGACGTCCATAAGAAGAAGATTTATCTTCTCCTAGGGTTTATTTCATACATCTTTTTATTTTTTAATTTATGCGAGATCCAAGGGTTGGATTTCTCCCTCATTTCTCCTCATGTTCTTCATCTCTTGGATTATCCAAGAGATCCGAAGAACATGTATTTGGTTAACCATCAAGAGGGATCCGCGAGAAGCTAGCACTTCGAGCGGATCTTCATTTGATGAACCTTCGATCTATGTTGTAGGTTCGTGTGGATCACCTATAGAGGTTGGATGCTTGTGTGGCTCTAAAGATAATAACAAATTCAATCATGGAGTTCTCGACCCAGGTAAAGGTAAGAGATCTGATCTCTTGGTGATCTAGATGTGATCTTGGGTTAGATCTAGAATTATTCTAGATCTAGGTATTGATGTGATCAATACCACTTATAATTAATTTAATTTTAGATTTATATTTGCATTATAATATGTTATAGATCCTTGATGTAGGGTTTTGTAATTTGATTACATGAATGTTGTAGATTAAATAGTTTAATCTATATCTTTTGCTGCGCTATGTTTCAAAAAAATTTTGAAATTCATGCACGAAACCCTGCATGTTTCCTATCAGTGGTATCAGAGCATCTCGATTCTATTATAACATGTTTATGTGTGCTTTAGATTAAATCTAAAAATTAAAGTTAATATAAAGATCGCACATATTGCCATAAGGTTGTCCTGTTGTATGGTTAACCTCTTACAAAAAAAAGGTTGTCCTAGTATGTGCTGATCTAAATCAAAATCATGAATTATTTAGATTAGATCTAAAAAAATTTATGATTTAATTTTTTGATTTAATTTTAAAATTTAATAGATATTATATCTATTTTATATTATTTAGATTAGATCTAAATAATATTAGGATTGTACATACTGCTATAAGATTGTCCTGTTGTAAGATTTATCCCTTATAGTGGAAAGGTTGTCCTAGTATGTGATGATCCGAGAAATCTAAATCATAAATATATTAGATGAGATCTAAAGTAATTAATAATTTATTTTTAGATTTTAAATCTAAATTTAAATAGTTTATGATCTGATTTTGATCATTTAGATGAGATCCATGTGATATGTTTCATGTTTAGATCTATATCCTTATGTTGCATATGTTGGATATGTAATTTTTGTTTTGAATCTAGAATGTATATGTATGACATATTTGTTTTGCAAATTAAATCATGAACTTACTTTCTACAAAACCCTAGATTTGAAACCCTAGGACACGATCTAAATAATGAAATAAATCAGATCTAAAACTATGTATTGAATATGATACAATACAATTTGAAAATGTTTCAAACAATAAAATCAAAAACTAGTTCTGAGATTCCATAAGCCTAAATCCATAAGACTTGAACTTAATTGAGAATTAAATAATTATTTAGGATATAGATTTGTGATTTGAAAATCCTAAGATAATTTCATAATACATGGGTTAAAGAGAAATGGGTTAGCTTTGATCGGGTCCTTAACTGGGTTAGACCTAGGGTTAGATTAAATACGGACATAGTTAAGAAATTGATCAAACCTAATTAATAGTTAATTAGGATTAGGACATTTCTATAGATCACTTCAATAGTTGTAGTTGATCAAAGTCCATATATCTAACAAATGGATGTTGATCGTGGCTCAGTGGTCGAGCCCGAGTCTTTAAGCAAACCAAATCAAAACTGACAAACCAATTGGTTTCTAAGGTAAGTCTGACATCCCAGACCAGTGGGTTTTAATTGACAACCTACTTACCTGGCCATTTCTGATGGTGTCTAAGGCAAGCCTTGGCAGACCCTTCCACCAATCTCATTTATCTGACCAATGTGGTTAATCAAGTTTTTGATTAGATTGTAAATTGATTCATTCTAACCCATGTCACATAGAAAATCAGTGAGACAAATTTTATTCAGTAAGACTGATTTAGATGCCTATGGACTGTAATTGATCCTAGTCCTCATCAATGACTTGCAAAGTCAGTGGGAGGACTTGACTTGGTGAAGTCAGTGGGAGCAAATTGGTCCATGTCCTTTCTATCCTTAAATCACTAATAATTTAAATTTTCTAAAATTATTAGATCCTTAAAATGATAAAGTTATGAGAATAACAGAGTCATAACCTCTGTTGGGGATAAACTCCGCTCCCGTCGAAGTCCAATCAGATGCTTAGCCTAATGCAACTAGTAATCATGGAAGAACTTCGATCGAGAATTCTTCCTCCAGCGATCGAACCCCAGTCAGATTACTCCAGGAGCTAAACTCATTCCAAACTTTTCCTTCAGTCGGATTCCTTCAGAAGCCAAACTCCTTTCAAACTTCTCCTCGAGTAGTCAAATTTCTTCAGGAACCAAACTTCTTTCGAACTTCTCCTTCAGTCGGATTCCTCCAGGAGCCAAACTCCTTCCGAACTCCTCCAGCAGTCGGATTTCTCCAGGAGCCAAACTCCTTACGGACATCTCCTTCGATTGGGTTCCTTCAGGAGCCAAACTCCTTCTAAACATCTTCTTCAATCAGATTTCTTCAGGAGCTGAACTTCTTTTGAACATCTCCTCCAACCGTCAGATTTCTACAAGAGCCGAACTCATTTCAGACATCTCCTTCGATCGAATTCCTCCAAGAGCTGAACTCCTTCTGGACATCTTCTTCAATCGGATTCCCCTAGGAGTCGAACTCGTTCCAAACATCTTCTTCAGTTAGATTCCTTCAGGAGCCAAACTCCTTTCAGACATCTTCTCCAGCAATCAGATTTCTTCAGGAGCCTAACTTCTTTCAGACATCTCCTTCGGTTGGATTCCTCTAGGAGTCAAACTCTTTCTAGACATCTTCTTTAGTCGGATTTCTCCAGGAGCTGAACTTCTTTCAGATATCTCCTCCAGTAATCAGATTTCTATAGGAGCCAAACTCCTTCTGGATATCTCCTTCGATCGAATTTCTTTAGGAGCCAAACTCCTTTCAGACATCTTCTTTAGTCAGATTCCTTTAGGAGCCAAACTTCTTTCGAACATCTCCTTCAGTTGGATTTCTCCAAGAGCCAAACTTCTTCCGGACATCTCCTTCAGTCAAATTTCTCTAGGAGCCAAACTCCTTTCGAACTTCTCCTTCAGTCAGATTTCTTCAGGAATCAAACTCCTTCCAAACTTCTCCTTCAGTCAAATTCCTATAGGAGCCAATCTTCTTTCAAACTTTTCCTTCAGTCAGATTCTGAATGCCTACTCCCTCCGGATGGTTATGATTGTCATTTATCAGTTTGCTATAGGCAACCCCGCTACTGGACGATTATGACTGTTATTATCAGTCTATTATGAGTGACACCTCTCTCCATAATAAATTTTATGTGATCCAGAGTGGCCCACTATCGGACGGTTATGACAAGCTCCATCTATAAAAAGGAATCCTCTAGATACATTTTTTCTAAGCTCTCTATTTCAAAACTCTATCGAATTCATACCTGAGCACTCTATTTCTATTGGCTAGAAGAGCTGACTTGATCATCGAAGGATCCTATCGGAGACACCACGATCGACTCCAGATGGAATTTTATTTCATCGATCACTAGTGGTGACCTCATCTACGCCAACTCCAGCTTGATCGGACGTCAACCAGATTCTGCACCAATAGGATTGACGCTAAAGAAAGGGCATTCTGTTCTTGAGATTTTCTTGATCTTAAAGGAGTGCTCAGCAATGATCTCTCTTCTTCTTCTCTAGAGTTTTTTTTGAAAAAAAAGCCTCTCAGGAAAGCTTCGATCTAGCGATCAACAACCTTTATGACCAAATTTCATCCAGATCCATCCATTCCCACTCCAGCTTTGGTAACTCAAGCTCCACCTACTGCCATGGTGGATGCAGAGTAGTTCAACCTACTGGTCCAACAGGTTCGCGATCTCATGGAGGCGGTGCAGACCAAAAATTGGTAGGCTACGATGCCAATTTGGTTCGAGCAGGCTCTTTTGTAGCCCCATGATCTGGTCGAAAAATGACTGACTTGGGCTAACTGACTGATGACCTCCAAAAAAAAAAAACATAGGGTGGAGAGCCATTGCTCAGACCATGATTCAACTCTGGGGGAAGCTTCGCCCCCATCCGATTAAAAAATTCTAGAGATCAATGATCATGAAGATCTCCTAAATCAGAGGCTCCAAAAAATGAGCCGATAGATCAAAGAGCTCCATCATATTCCCTCCTTACATAGTAATAATATTTGCACTAATCCTCCTTTTTCTCAAAGGATTATGCAAGAGCTCATTCTGTCGAACTTCAAGCTTCCCTAATTTGAAGGATACGATGGAACCTCTAATCCGAAAGATCACCTGGAGGCCTTTCGAACTATGATGCTGCTCCATGGCACATTAGACGCCATCTTATGTATCCTGTTGGTGTAGAATTTGGTTGATGCCAGATTGAGCTAGAGTTTGGAAAGATGAGGTCACCGCTGGTGACCTACAAAATAAAATTCCATCCGAAGTTGATGGTGGTGGCTCTGGCAGGAACCTTCGATGATCAAGTCAATTCTTCTTGCCAACAGAAATGGAGTGCTTGGATATGAATTTAGCAGAGTTTTGGGAAAAGGAAAGCGAGCTTAAAGAAAATATATCTAGAGGATCTTTTTTTATAGATGGAGCTTGTCATAATCGTCCGATAGTGGGCCACTCTAGTCCACATAAAATTTATTACGGAGAGAGATGTCACTCATAATAGACTGATAATGATAGTCGTAATCGTCCGATAGTGGGGTTGCTTGTAGCAGACTGATGAATGATAGTCGTAACCATCCGAGGGAGCAGTCATTTAGAATTCGACTGAAGAAGAGGTCTAAAAGGAGTTCGACTCCTAGAGAAATTCGACTGAAGGAGATGTTTGAATGGAGTTTGGCTCCTGAAAAAATCCGACTAAAGAAGAAGTTTGGCTCTTGGAGGAATTTGATTGAAGGAGATGTCTAGAAGGAGTTTGGCTCCTAGAGAAATCCGACTAAAAGAGAAGTTCGAAAGAAGTTCAGCTCCTAAAGAAATTCGACTGAAGAAAGATGTCCGAAAGGAGTTCGGCTCTTGAAGAAATTTGACTGAAGGAGATGTTCGAAAGGAGTTTGGCTCTTGGAGGAATCCGACTGAAGGAGATGTCCAAAAAGAGTTTGGCTTCAAGAGGAATCCGATCGAAGGAGATGATCGGAAGGAGTTTGACTCCTGAAGAAATTTAACTGCTAGAGGAGATGTCTGGAAGGAGTTCAGCTCTTGAAGAAATCTGATTGAAGAAGATGTTCGGAAGGAGTTTGGCTCCTAGAGGAACCTGACCAAAGGAGATGTCAGAAAGGAGTTTGGCTCCTAAAGAAATCCAACAGCTGGAGGAGATGTCCAAAAGGAGTTTGACTCCTGAAGAAATCCAACTGAAGGAGATGTTCGAAAGGGGTTTGGCTCCTGAAGAAATCTAACTGAAGAAGATGTCCGAAAGGAGTTTGGCTCCTGAAGAAATTCGACTAAAGAAGATGTCCAAATGGAGTTCAGCTTTTGGAGGAATCTAATCGAAGGAGATATCCGAAAGAAGTTTGGCTCCTAAAGAAATCTGACTGCTAAAGGAGATGTCCGAAAGAAGTTCGGCTCCTAAAGTAATCGAACTGAAGGAAATGTCCGAAAGGAGTTTGGCTCCTAAAGGAACCTGACCAAAGGAGATGTCCGGAAGGAGTTTGGCTCCTAGAGAAATCCGACTATTGGAGGAGTTCGAAAGAAGTTCAGCTCCTGAAGAAATTCAACTGAAGGAGAAGTTTGGAAGGAGTTTGGCTCCTGAAAAAATTCGATTGCTAGAGAAGAAGTTCAGAAGAAGTTTGGCTCCTAGAGGAATCTGACTAAAGGAGAAGTTCAAAAGAAGTTCGGCTCCTGATGGAATTCGATTGGGGTTCGACTGCTGGAGGGAGAATTTTCAATCAAAGCTCTTCCGTGATTATCAGTTGCATTAGGCTAAGCATCAGACTGGACTTCGATGGAAGTGAAGTTTATCCCCAACAGCCCCCCATTAAGATGTTTGATAATGGATCCATTAACTCAATAGTCATTGGAGGCCCAAAGGCCTGGTGCTTGTTGACTAATGGAATTATTATTCATCATATGATGACTTAGATGTGTCTCTCTAATGATGGTTGGGTTGGCCAACCAAAGTTGGACCTGATCATTCATTGGTTGGATGTGCCAAGTATGGTCATGTTAATGGTTGGACCTAACTGGACCCTTTTCTGAGAAGGCCAAAGCCAACTAATCAAGGCCTAGAGCAAAATTAAAATTACTAGAAATTATTTGGAGAAATAATTGGTTATGAACCTATCCTTAGATGTACATGGATGGGCCAACCAAAGTTGGACTCATGTGCAGTCTATGTAGATTCTAGAACCTACTAAAAAATTAAAGTAATTCCTCGAATTGGAGGTAAAGGCTACCAGTTCGAATAAAATAGTGAGAGAATCGTTAGACTAAAGTCCACGTCCTTAGGCTTAAAATGATTCATATACAATAGGTCATTATTCTCTATTAAGGCTAAATCCTAATTGCTCCTATCACTATTAGATAGTGTAGACTTATGGACCTAACTTCGATAATCAGTATCGAAAGATGAATATTGGTTCAGCAGTACGAATGGGTTTGTATTGGGATTTCTGAGCCCAATCAAAATAATTAGTCCAATATTAACCTAAATCAGGCATAGTACTTGTAATGTCTGAAACAAGATCATAGGAAGAAGATTTGTCTTACATTTCTTGACCTTAATAGGCTGAACAAGAGAAAGGAGCAAAAGTTGCTCATTAAAAATGCTATATGATAACACCTTAAAACTTCTCTGTATGTCATTCTACTACCTAGGTATAAGATACGAATAGTCTTATACAATTTGTTACAAGAACTTAAGGTAAGTGGAATGTACACACCCTAGTTAGATTATGTCATGGATGTCTATGTTTGGCATTACAGGCTTAGTCATATTGACAAGAATAGGATAAACTGATTAGCTTGAGAGAAAAACCTTGATATCAATGATTATGAATCATTGATAGCCTATGAATCTTGTCTTTTTGGGAAGATGACAAAGTATCCTTTTACTGAAAAAAGATGGAGTCGATAAAGTTCTAAGTCTCATACATAGTGATGTATGTGGATCTTGAACTTAAGTGCCAAAGAAAGACATTACTATTTCATTACAGATGACCTATCTGGGTATGGGTACATCTGGGATGAATTATTTAAAATGTTCAAATGATTCAATAATAAAAAAAAAAAACAAACTGGATAAGATATTAAAATTTTTTGATCAGATCGAGAAGGCAAATACTTATCTAGTGAGTTTGTGACATATCTAGGAGAGAATAGGATTCTCTCTTAGTGGATTTCTTTTCGGAACATAGTGTATCTAAAAGGAGAAATTGAACTTTGTTAGACATGGTTCAATCCATAATAGGGTATACTTGTCTGCCTGTTGTAGGGTTGTGCTCTTGTGACTATTTTTTTTTCTCTAAAAATTTACATCGAGTTAATTTGTTGCATTGATTCCATATGGGATATGGATCGGGCATAGACCTAGACTCTCTCACTTTTGGGTTTGGAGTTGATCAACCTATGTCGTATATTTGCATATAGATAAACTTGGATCCTGGTCCAATAAGTATTTAAGGGTTATTAATTCTGCTATGCTAAAGAACATAAGATGTTTATCAGTAGTAGGACATTCCTTTTAGAAAGGAGTTCCTTAGAGAAGGAACTGATGCTTATCAAGTTGAACTTGTAAAAGTTTGACTAGTAGAAAAGAACCGACGTTATCTGATAAACCTACAGAATCGAATTTGATCAGATCAAATTTAGAGCCCATTAAAGTATCACCTTTAAGAAGATCCGATAGAGTATCGCATTAGTCAGACAGATACTTCAGTGTCTAGGTCTGGGATGGCAATCATGTTGAGCTCAATGAGAACAATAAGGATCCAATCACTATAAGGATATAGTGCAGTGGCCTGATTCTAAGAAGTGGCTTGGAGCCATATGATCCAAATTGAAGTCTATGAAAATTAATAGTGTATGGACACTAGTTGATTCATCTGAAGGGATAAAATTCATTGAGTGTGAATAAATTTTCAAAAGGATCAGAGTAGCGCAGATGGAAAGGTAAAGAACTTAAAGCCCATTTGGCTATTATCTTAGAGTTCAAATATACGTTCTGAACGTATATCTTAGTTATGAACAAAGACAAACCCTACACTTATTATTGGGCAAAATATTTTGTAGTGTTATTTTTTGTGATGTTTGAGGATGAAATTCTCTTAATCAAGAATAGCATTCCAACATTGCAAGAAATAAAGGTTTAGCTATCATCTTATTTTTTCATGTATGAGATTTGACATGGTATACTCACTAGAGGTAGTGAGCAGATACCAGTCTGATCTATGCAAGAGCCATTGGAGAATTGTATAGATAATCTCTAAGTATTTGAAAAATACTAAGATCCAGTGACTCAAATATGGAAGTACTGACTTAAAATATATGGATGTTTTGATTTCAGTCAGAATAAGATGACAACAACAAAATGTCGACTCATATCCTAATTGTAGGAGCAATCTGTTGAAAAGGTTCCAAGCAGGATACTTTAGTCTATTCAGTTAGTGATGTAGAGTACATCATAGCATATGATGCGGCCATGTAAGCTGTGTAGTTACTATGGTTCATTAGTAGGTTGGGAGTGGCACCCTCCACCCATGGTCTAGTCCTATCGTAGCACTGGAGCCACAACTAAGGCTAAAAAACCAAAGGACTAGCATATTCTGCATCGTTTTCATCTTAGATAATTGATATGGGTAACATCGATCTTTAGAAGATCGATGTAAAAGGAGAACTTGACCGACCCATTTGCTATGGCCTTGAAACTAAGGAGTTCTACGAACTCAAGTGGAAGATAAGATATTTGATATCGTTCTGATTGACTTTAATCTAAGTGAGAGTTATTGGAAAATGTGTTCTAAATTCAATCATCTAAGTAGTAGATGATTGAAATTAGTATATGAATTATCTAATAATAATAGTAGTTTGGCTGTTTCATCATCAAAGTTCTATCTTCCTTAAATGAACTCCTAAATTATGATGAAGTCCTTAGAACCACAATCAATCGATAAAGGAGGATTTATCAGATGGTTCTTAAATTGTTCACGACCAAATGATAAGTTATTAATAAGGATGATAACTTATCGAGTGTAGATCACTGTATGCCATATGCATTGGTTGTCCTCATAACCAAGTGGTGTGGAGACACTAGTATGGCATCCAGGTGAGATGTAGGAGTACATCTATACTGAATGTGACCAATGTAGCACTCTGCTATCAAGAATAGCTAGCTAAGGCCAATGGATATAAGTGTCCCTCCGACCTAAGATCTCCATGGTGACTTGTGAGCAACTCATTATACTTTGGTGCTAGACTATCTATATTTTTAATATAGGTGATGGAAGATTTTTGAGTACAGTCAAGTACTTGTAGAATCGGTGTGTGAGTCAAGATGTGATTGACCACTCTTGATTAACTTCAGGAAGAGAATGTCTCGCTGTGTTTTAATTTAGAAAAACCTAGGCCTGAGAAATCCTCGTGAGGTGTCATAGGATTTGCAAAATTTTGAGACACAATAGAGATGACTTGTATGAGTGTTTGATAGCATACTCAATGTCGTCTTGAGCATTATTGGTCATAGGGATGAATTATATGGTAACCATGGGCCAGGGTTCTAAGAATGTTGCTTTGCATACATTCAACCTATACGGATGTCAGGAACCATTGCTAGATGGTAACTTTCGATTGGTACAGGAATTGGTTTTTATGCTACTGGCATAGGTTCGAATCTATGGGGTCATACACATTAGATCTTATAATCTGATCAGATGGTTAATCGATGATTGAGAATCATTTCAAGGTCAAACATTCAATGCAATTGATGTTTGACCTAATGCAAGTGTTGTAGGAGGATCGATTAGCAATTAAACTGCTAATTTGCTCAATTTGATTGAGCAATCAGGCTAAGATCAAGTTTAATTAAATTAAATTAAATTAGAATTAGTTTATATTTAATTAGATTAAGTCTAATTGGTTTATTGGATAAGTCAATTGCAAGAAAAGAATAATTTCTTATTTGACTAGGACTTGGGTACACCTGATTGACTTAGGATTTAAATCAGATTTATATTATGATTTAATCTAATTTAATTAGAATCCTAGTTGTACTAGGATCATCCTTAATTGAGTTATATTTAATCTAATTTAAATAAAATTTAAATTAGATTTAAAATAATTTTGACCAAGTCAAACAAGAGGAGTCCAATTGGACTAGGACTCTCTCTCTTTCACTTGCACCTAAGAAAGCCCATGCCATATTTTAATTCTAGATTTTTTTTTATATTTTTTCATGCCTAATAAAAGGTTTCCCATGCCCCATATTAGATTATTTAAATTTAAATTTGATTTGATCAAAATTAGAAGGCAGTTGAAAATTGTTTCCTACTTGGAAGAGTCTTCTTTGATCCAAACTCCTCCCTCCCTTGTATGCCAACTCTACCCATGCACCTCTATCTTATTCGACCTATTTTTCCTTGGTTTTATGTGTGAGAATGAGTGATTATATGAAAAAATAAATGGGAGAGGTGTCCAACGTCCAAGAGTTGGATGCCCCATAGAAGTCCTCCTTTGACTAGGTTTTGACCTAGTCTTGCAATAAAGACGTTGGACGCCCCATAGAAGTACTACTTTAACTAGGTTTTGACCTAGTCTTGCAATAAAAGATGGATTTCTCTTATGAGATGGTTTAATAATATAAAAAATTCTAAAGAAATTATAAAAAATTAGAGGAGAAGGAGGAGAAGGCGTGAAGTATTTGTAGCACCAAGATTCATGGAGAAGAGCCCTCAAGTAAGTCCTCAAAGGTTGATATCTTGAAGAGATAAGGTAAGAAAAGATTATCTTCTCTTATATTTTTCTTTTATGTTTCTCTCTTCCTATTTTATTTGTCATTTTTATATGATAAAGATCTAAGAGAGAGAGAGAGGAAGAGGGCATGGAATGTATGCTCCAAGGTGTTGGAGCATGATGATCACTTTTTGGATATGATCTGATCATGTCCTGATGTGAGAAGAAGAGAAGAAGGTCTTCTCTTAGATTTTTCTTGAGAGCCCTTCTTCTTAATTTTATTTATGAGATTTTTATGAGAAAAATTTGAGGGTGTGATATCTAAAAAATTAAAAAAAAAATCTAGAGGAGAAGGTCTCCTCTGAACCTAGCATCATAGATATTTTCAAGACATCAACCGTTGACGTCCTGAAGGAGAAGATTTATCTTCTCATAGGATTTATTTTATATGTCTTTTTATTTTTTGATTTATGGGAGATCCAAGGGTTGGATTCCTTCCTCATTCCTCCTCATGTTCTTCATCACTTGGATTGTACAAGAGATCTGAAGAACATGTATTTGATTAACCATCAGGAGGGATCCGCGAGAAGCTAGCACTTTGAGCGGATCTTCATTCGAAAAACCTACGATCTGTGTTGCAGGCTCGTGTGGATCACCTGTAGAGGTCGGACACTTGTGCGGCTCCAAAGGCCATAATAAATTCAACCGCAAAGTTCTCAACCCATGCAAAGGTAAGGGATATGATCTCTTGGTGATCTAGATGTGATATAGGGTTAGTTCTATAATTGTTCTAGATCTAGGTGTTGATGTGATCAATACCACTTATAATTAATTTAACTTTAGATTTATTTTTGCATCATAATATGTTATAGATCCTTGATGTAGAGTTTTATAATTTGATTGTAGATTAAATAGTTTAATCTATATCTTCCGCTGCTCTATATTTCGAAAATATTTTGAAATCTATGCATGAAACCCTGCATGTTTTCTATTAGGCTGAGCTTCACTCGATCTTTCTGCAACTACGAGCTTGCTTAATTCACCTATCTACTATTTTCTTGCATCCTCATCATCCTTTATTTTGAAGGCTTCTTCCACCTGAGCAAAACCATCAGCTCGAGCCAACATCTCAGTAAAGTTTCTGAAGTACTTTTTCTTCTCAGAGGATAAAAAATCATTCTTCTGAAGACCACCTTTAAATGTAGCCATGGCTATAGATTAGTCCAAGTTCTAGACTTCTAGTGTAGCAGCATTGAAGTGACTGATCTAAGCTCGGATGGACTTTCTTTTCTTTTGCTTGATGTTGATGAGGAAGTCCGAACCTTGCCTTGGACATTGGCTCTTTATGAAATGAGCCACAAACTAATGACTCATTTAATCAAAGGAGTAGATCATACCCAACTTAAGGCTCGACTATCAATTTCTTGCTGCTCCCTTTAGAGTTGAGGAGAAAGCTTGACATAAAATGACATCTGATGCATCATGGAGTAGTATCATGGTCTGGAAGGCTTCAAGATGGTTGACCAGATTCGAGGTTGCATTGTAACTCTCAAATTGAGAGAGTTTGAAGTTTGACGAGACATGCTCCTGCATGATTTGAAGAGAGAATGGAGGGTCGGTGCAAATGTCATTGACATGGATAGGGGCAACATGGTGGAGTTCCTCGATCCACTAATTCATCTCCGAAAGTTTCTAATCGATATCTTCTCGATCATGAATTTCGAGGGTCCTCTAGCTGAATGGTGGCAGCGATCTTTCGGAGGTGGAGTTGTGGTCAGAATAGGAGCTCGCGGATCTCTATTTCTCCTTCCCAGGGGTTATTGGCCGACTTCCCTATGTGTGCCTTCCTTGCATCAGGTCTCGATATTTCGATAAAGTTTCCTCCGATTAGATCGATGCTGGAGGTTCCTGCATGGCCTGCATTGCTTTAGTGAGGCACTTAACTTGCTAAATTAGTAGGTTAAACTACTCTAGATCTACCATAGCTACTGATGAAGGAGGTTGAGGTGCTGGTGATGGAATCAGAGCGACTGAATCTGGTTCAGATCTAGCAATGGAGGCAGTAGATCACTGGGTAGAAGCGTTCCTCGGTGGTATCTTTCAGAAGCAAACAACAATCAGAAGAAGAGGAATAAGAGGGGTTGAAAGAAGAAGAAGAGCAAGATCGACTGAGCACTCCTTTTAGAACAAGGGCTTAGAAATCCTTCTTCTAGCACTAATCCTATTGGTGTAGAAAATGGTGCTGATGCCAAAGTTGCTGGAGCGGATGGAGATGAGGCTATCGATGGGACTTGTAGAAAGAAGTCCAAACCGGAGGTTGGTAGCTCCAGCAGGATCCTTCGATACTTTAGTCAGTTCTCTAGCCAACAAGAATGAAGTACTCAAGAGAATTAAGATAGAGATGAGAGCTTAGAGAGAAAACATATATAGAGGGTTGCTTATATATGTGAAGCTCATAACAAACTGATGGTGATAGCCATAACTTCCTGTTAGTGGAACGTTCAGGGCCACATGAAGTTTCTTACAAAGGATGGTATTCGTTATCATGACTCATCAGTTTATTAGAGATTAATAGCCATAGTTCGGTCATGACTGTTATGCTTGTGAACGAACTATTTAGAGCTCTACACTCCAGTAGTTTTGGAGAGGTTTGGCCATTCTTGAGGTTGTCCGCAGGTTGACAAATATTCGCTGAGTTGGGAGTTGAACTTGTGTAGACGACGAGGTTCTTTTACTATTTAAGTCTGCTTAATCGATGCTCAGAATGTAAGGTAGTTAGCTCAGCCACCAAAAGAGGGTTTCGACTAAAAGGAGTTCGACTAGGAGGAGTCTACTCGATGATTGGAAGAAGTCTACTTGGTGGCCGGAGGGAGCTCATCTGGATCAATAGCAATCAAGGGTTGGTTGATAGCCGGAATAGGCGAATATACTTAGAATGCTTTGGTGAGCCTTAACTGCTCCTTTGAAGTTCAGCCATCTTCGAGGTCATCCATGAGCGGATAATTGTTCTAGGTGGAGGGTTGAAAGAACGATGGATTTATCGATTTAGGACTACGGCCAAGCTCTATAGGGCTGAAGTTTGGATTTACTCTGGCCTGCACATTTAAGGTTCTTCGCATAGGAATGTCAAGATCTGCCACTTACAGTAAGGTATAGAAGTTTGTCTGAAGAGAAGCTTTGTCATTCCAGGACTCCTAACGTCAGACCCAATTATAATGGTGAGATTTGGCTCGATGGAGATCCAGTTGAAAAAGAGCTCGGCCAACTTTGAGGTCTACCGAGCTAGACTATGCAGGGATCGAATACTTAGCCAAATACTTAGCTAACTACTTAGGATACTGTCTTCACTATTCAAGTTCATCCAAATGAGGTCTGAGATGCCCTTCAGGTTTTGTAGTTATCTGAAAGATCTGATAATCAAAGCTAAGAAGATCATCCAGCATGCATGGGTTGGAGGTCGGCCATCCCAGAGTGAATTAGAGTCAGATTTCATACTGGTTGAAGTTCGATCATGGTTGCCACCATCAAACAGGATCACCTTGAGGTTGGGCATCTTGTTGAACTTCGGTAGGAGCAGATTTATCACCAACAGAGGGTAAAATTGCTCCCATTGAAGTCTAACAAAATGTCTGACCTTGGTATAGGGCCATCTGGAGTCGTGATGACCAAGTCTGAGGTTCAATTAGGCCAACTCCTTGGTCCAGACTACTTCTTGAAGATTGGCCTCCTAATGTGACTAAGTTCAGAGCTTCGATCAAGGATGATTTATCTTGGAGACCATGATTGCTCCCATCAATGTCTAATTTTGTATAGTAGCCGAACTTCTTTACTTCAGCTCTCTAGTCACACCTTGATAATTGCACATCCTACCAAGATTATATTATGAATTTCGATCGGATGAACTTGAACAGTAAAAAGAATTTGCCATTTGACTAATTTTGATCTACGATCTCTAGCCCGAAATAAGTGACAACCATTTCAAAACATTAAACTCCAACACCATCCAACCTCGACTAGTGGCCAACGTTGAGCATCGACCAAACATTACCAAAGTAGTTGAAGCAATAGTCAAGGAACCAGGTGTTCTTCTAGATCCATAGCTTTGTCCGACCTTAACATCTTAATTGCATGTCCCACTCATATAGCCAATCTTTTAGTTATTTCCTACCAACCCCAGCTTCAACAGTGCATCTTCAAATCAAAATACTATCTTCCATCATCAGCCAATTTTGAAGATGGCCGAGCTTCTAAAAGCAACTAAATTCATCTCATCATAGTCCAAATTAGGAATTTGGTCTACAAGTTCGGCAATTCTAGTTCAGGGACCCATCTTCAAGCTCAATTCATCTGACCTTAAGTCCCAATAGCATAATCTTGAGTCAAGCAACTCATAGGCAAGCTCGAAAGTATCTAAGACCTTGTGTCCAAACTCTAGTAGATTATCTCTAACCGCCAGTAAGTCACGACAAATGATAGCCCATTCTCCATAAGAAACTCTGAGTAGTCTGAATGGCCTACTGACATTTTTTTTTAGCTGTCACCATTGATTTGTTACAAGCTCCATCTATAAAAGAGATCATCCAGATACATCTTCTCTAGAAGCTCTTTTCTCTATTCTAATCTCTTGTGTACTCCATTCTTGTTGGCCAGAAAATTAACTTGACTATCGAAGGATCCACGTCGGAGCAAAATTCGGCAAGGACTTTATCTTGTAGGTCTCCTTGATGAGATCCCCATCTCCACCTCTAGCGCACTTTGACAACTGTCCATTTCTTGCACCAATAGATGTCAAGGGGATGAATTATACGTATATGCCATAGGTTCATGGATGTTGCTTGCAATAATTTGACCTATCCAGATGTTGGGTATAATTACTACATAGTCACATCGATTGGTATAGAAAATAGTTTTGATGCTAGAGGCTTAGTGTTCAAACCTATAAGGTCATACATAATAGAAGTTTCTACGGAATCTGATGATTGATTAAGAGTACCAATGGTCTAGGACTCTATGTCAAGAGTTCCACTGGACTAGGACTTTGTGATTGAGAGTCCCACTGAATTAGGACTCTATCTTTTTGAGTCCCAGTCTAGACTCTATCATTATCGAAGATTTAATTAATATTTAGATTGCTAACTAGCTTAATTTGATTAAGCAATGAGGTTTGGATCAAGTTTAATTGAATTGGATTCAGTTGGATTTGATCGGATTAGGTTATGAGATGAACTAATCGCTAAGAAAGTTTAATCCTTGATTTGGTCAGGGCTAGGGCTCAATTAATTCCTAATTTGATTAGAATTTAGTTGAGATGGGTTAAATCTATTTTGATTGGACTTACTCTAGTTTGATTAGGTTAAGCCAAATTGGTTGGGATAGGAGATCTAATTTGACAAACTGTAGAGTTCAAATGAATTGGACTGCTCCCTGCACTTTGACTTTTTGACTATCACCCTCCTTCATGGAAATTTTGATTTCTCATGAATTTATTCCCATGCCTAAGAAGATTGTTGATGCCCCATTTCTCTCCCTTTGACCAAGTCTTAGTGTTGGATAAGTTTGTAGTTTATCTTGAATTTTGAATTCAAGATAAGTGGTTAGAGGTTGGAACTAATCGAACCTCTCAGCCTTATCTCATTCCCATGGCCCACAACCTTTTGTTGCTTTTAAAAGAGGATTTCAGAGTGGATGTGTGTATGAGATGAGATTCCTTTTGGGGAGAAAACTCTAAGAGTAGGGTGTGGTATCTAGGCATGAGGAAAATCCTGAGAGAAAATTTCTACGCCATTTTATCCTTCTTATCTTTTCATATGCCACCTCTTTTATTTCTCTCTTTTTGTTGCCCATTTAAGATCAGATCTAAAGAGGGCATGTGCATATAGGAGAGTCCTTCTAAGATGAAAATGTGTTTTCATGGAAAAAATCTAGAGAGAGTGCGTGAGAAGAGTTCTAGGTGTGAGGGTATTTTGAGAGTCCTTTCCTTTCTTGTCTTGTGCTTTCCTTTTTCAGATTAGATTTGAGAGGGGGCATGTGATTTTTCTTTGAAAGTGGTTTCATGGGAAAAATTAGAGAAGGGCATAAGGGACTTCTAGGCATGAGATCTAAAAAATATTGATAGTTGGGACTCCTGGGTTTCTGGGTGTGGGCTGCCCCAAGGTTTTGACCTTGGGTTCAAGAAGAGAGATTGAGTGCTGTGAGCATTAGATCTTTACCAAACTTCTCACACTTCCTCATTATCCTCTCTAGTGCCTTTTCTGATCTCCTAGAGAATCTTGGTGATCAAAAGAAGAAGATCAATCGAGATTAATTAAGGTCGACTGTTGAAGGTTCTGACGATGAGCTAGCATTTTGGTGCAGCTGATTGGGACCAGAAGCTTCATGTGGATGATTCATAGAGGTCGGATGCTTTCTATAGCTACATCACAATATGAGGAGCCCTAGTTCATGGTTTTCAATTATGTAGATCATCTACCTGCACTCAGGTATCATGTTCTGAAGATGAGTTGGATGGTAAATGTAATTTATTATTCTTTGTTTTCAGTATTTTCTCATACATATATATCATATCACGATCCTAATGTAGATTTCTTATGATTAAATCATATACATGCATAAATTAATTAGATTAAGCTTAGTATTTCACTATAAATTATTAAAAAAAGTTTTAAAATACATACTTAAAACTCTGCAAGTTTCCTCCAGTGGTATCAGAGCACTAGGTCATACGATATGATATATATACTAATTAGAAATTTGAATGCTAACATATATGATATGTTTTAGTCTGAGTAGCAAGTAATTGTATTGGGTTGGTTGCCATGACCATCCGGTCATTGTAGAAAAGCAAGGTTTCATGTCCCTCACCTCCCATTCTATAAGGTTCTCCTATGGTGGTAGAGGTGCCGCTGCAATTATATCGCATAAAAATAAAAAGTGAAAGAAGTTTTTCGAAATTATTTTAATCTAAAAATTAATCATGAATTTATTTAGTTTAGATCTAAATTTGATTCATAGTTTAATTTCTACCATGTGTATTACTTTCTAGTTATAATATGCAATTGGTTACTACTTATGAAATGAGCCGATCCATTTTTGAAATAAGTCGACCCAATTAGTAAATAGAAAAATATGTATACATAAGAATGTAAAAATATTTTACAAAACTTTGAAATTGTTTCAAATACCAAAACTCAACCCATCAATCCAATACTTAATTAAGAATTAAGAATTGTTAATTAGGATCTCGAATTATGAGTTAAAGATCCTAAGGCAAAAGTATAAAACATGGGCTAATGGATTAGTTTGAATCAGGTTTATTAATTAGGTTATACCTAAGGTTAGATAAAATAATAGATATAACTAGAGTAATTGATTAAATCTAATCAAGTGTTAATTTAGATTTGATCAAAAACACTCTTGATTCAATTACAATAGTTGTAGTTGGTCAAGTCTGTCTTTAATTAGAACCAAATGGACTTGATTCTTGGCTCAACGATCGAGCTCGATATTACAAGGTGGATCAAATTGAAATTAATTAACCAATTGATATCTAAGGTAAGTCTGGTAGTCTAAACTAATGATTTTTATTTAAGAGCTATTTGCATAGATTCGGTCTATAGTGAGTCAATGGCATATCTCTAACAAAAATCTAGATTTTCCTACCGCAGGATGCATCTGATCGAATCAGATTTATAGCGAAATAATTTTAAAATTTTTCATGATCTAATCTAATTTGAGAGTTCTTAGATCTAATTAGATTGATCTAAAATATACAAACAAAAATAAAATAAAATAGAGATATATTATATCACTTGATCGGGTAAACTGTTTACCCATTGTGATGATCTGATGATTGATCCAAGGTTTTGATTGAGCCACGCACGCATCCTGCCTCTATCGATATCCACTTGGATCAGATCTGGAAGTCTCCTCCTTCTGGATCTAATATTCAAAAATCAAATCTGGTGTCTTCCTATAGAGCCTTCAAATCAAACTCCAAAGGCTACGCGTTCATCTCACGAACACCATCATCTCTCGCTGATCTTCGCACTAATGGGACTTGATCTTTGCTTGCAAGTTTTTTCACAACTCTTGGGCATGGAGTAGCGGGAGAGGATCAGATTAGGAAGGCATGCAGATAGAGATTTTGGCAAGACTTCATCATAGAACAATTTTCATATGAAATAGCTTGCGCAGGATCTTATTTATTGACCTACAATAGAGTTCCTTCGCAAATAACTTTGAATAGGTCAAAGTTAATATGCTGAAGGACTCTTCCATGAAGCACACACCATCTACATTCTCCTTTGAATTTTGTCATACAAAATCCAAGGAAAAATATGCCAAACTACATAGGATTAGGAGAAGGTGATGCAGATAACATCTCTACTAAGAGTTTGAACTATTCAAACCTTTGACCCATTCAAACTTGATTTGAATGGGGTGCCTCCATATATATCCATAAGGACACACACCATAAGGGGCATGGCCCTCTGTCCCCCATGTAAACATCTGGGGATGCACACCCCTAGAAAATCTCTAGGGGGCATGCGCCCCTTCTACCATATTTCCTGCAAATCGGGTCAACATTTGACCCTTATCCTATTTCCATCTTATGGGATTTAGGACAAAACCTTTTTAACTCCCATCCAATGGATTTCAGGCAAGTCCTTATCAAGTTAGAACAAGCCTTGATCAGGCCAAGACTAGGTCTAGTTATATCAAGAAAAATCCATCTAGAATTTTTGAAAGAGGCTTGTCCAAATTTCATCTCATGAGTTTAGGACAAGTCCTAATCTGGCAAAGATAACCCTTGTCTGGTTTTCATCTTATTAGATTTAAAATAAGCCTTGATCAGGCTAGGATAAGATCCAGTCAAATCAAGACAAATCCCTACAGAGTTTTCAGATGAGTCTTGTCCAAATAGTTTTAGACATTAGCAGGTCTTGTACTTTTTCCATCCGATGGATTAGGACTATCCTAGATCAGGTTAGGATAACACTTTTTTGATCTGGACAAGTGTTAGTCAGACTAGGATAGAGCCATACAAGGCTTCTAAATGAGCAAAATCTAATTTGGCTCTGTCGAGATGAACCAAAAAGATAATAGAAGAAGAATATTAGGTTCAATGGTGTGCTAACATGATTTTCTTGAAGCAAATTGGATCTAATCCAAATCAATCAAACTAGATTAAGTCAATTAATGATATCCAAATCCAAAATCTTGTTTGTGTGACCTAGTTAGGTTCAGTTCTATATGGTAATGGGATATGTCATGATCTCCATCAATGATACCATCGAAACACCTTTCGATGGATCAGAAATCTTCCAATTCACCCAATTAGAATTATCGATTATCAAGAAAATTCTAGTTGATCCTAAAATATACTAGTGATACCTAGCAGTATATGGTGGCAACCTATCAGAATCAAATAGCGAACCTCTCAGTGTAGCTACTTGTATGTTTGGGTTCTTCTATCATGAGCCCCGACGGGATTAGAGTTAAGGTGAACTCATTAAACCCAACACCCATCAGATGAATGAATCATTCAATTTAAGTCTGATGTATAATCCTAATAGAAACTCCTTTCTATTATTTTATACTACCATGGCCATGAATTATAGGACTCGATCTCATGATCATCATAGGACCACTCCTCTACAAAGGTTGATAGATCCCATCTTGGTGCAATCCAATTCCAACAATGAACATGCTATAGCCAACATATACCTCAGGATTTTAAATGGCCAGGAGATCGAGTTGTGGTGTAGTCAAACTATAATACCCTCAAGGTAAACTATCGATGCACCTCAGGTCAAAGAATCAGACACACGACTGCAGCATCGAGCTAGTAACCGATGAGAATGTAGACTCCCATATGACTGCTCAAGATGGTCACGCTCAGTGCTCTTATTCTCAACAAGTATCTATACTCTTACTCTGGTGTCTCTACATTATAGACTCAAGACTCATCTATCCTATGAAAGCGATCATACATTGATCTTTTGGATCAATTACCATCCTTATGATGATCCTACCATCATGAGTAGTTTATGAGTTAATTATGATAACTAATGTCCTAAATTCTCAACTCTTGAGAATGTGTTATCATGCCCATTAACTAAATGGATGTATCATAGATACTTTAATATGCAATATGATAGAATAAATAATTTTTTAATTAATTTTAAGTCAAAATTATGAAAATACTCCTAAAAAATATTTAACAAGTGTCGGTCAATCTGTCTTTTAGAGCACATATCTAACAAACTTCTACTTGACCTAAAGCCAATGGACTATAAATCTAAGTTCCATCTTCTCAAGATGGGCTTGGATCTTTTGCAGGCCTAAAGGCTTCATTAGTGGGTCAACGACATAGTCTGTAGAGTCGGCTCTCTTAATTTCGACATGTTCCTTCTCAAGATAATCATGGATGAGGTAAAACCATCTTCTTGAAACTCTTCCAACTTACAGTACCATTATTACACCGGAACAAACTTTCAGATATCGACTTTCAATCATTTATGTTATACATAAAGTCTGAGTTTGCATACCCCTGGACCTAGAGTTCGCCATGCTGACCCTCTTCAGCACTTTCTCTATGTGAGAGACTTAGCATTTTTTTCAGTCTATTCCTATAGACCTAAAATGAAGGGTGCCTTACCTAGGTCTTTCAGAGAAAATTTTTTAGATAACCATACTTTGACCTATGTCAGTATGGATATATCATTCCTAATTAGGAGGATGTCATTCACATATAATACGAGAAAAACAACAGTGCTCCTACTTATTAAAGATACTTGATTTCTCCTCATTCTTGATGAAACCAAATAGTTTAATTACATCAAGCATTCCAACTCTGAGATGCTTGCATAAATCCATAGATGAACCTTTGCAGCTTGCAGACCTTTATGATCATCATCACTGGATGTGAAAATAAATGACTGTTCATAAATATCATCCTTAAGATATCCATTTATGAACTCCGTTATCACGTTCATCTACCATATTTGGTAATTGAAATATGCTGCAATGGCAAGCAATATAAGGATGGATGACCACTGACGAGAAGGCATCCTGTTATCCTTTTGCCACTAGCCTTGCCTTGAATGTCTCTACATTCTCATCTGCACCTATCTTTCTCTTGAAGATTCATTTACACCCAATAGATACTATACCTTTAGGTGGATATACCAAGATCCAGATTTGGTTTGAGCACATCAAGTCAATCTTTGAGTTTATTGCCTCTAACCAATTCTCAGAGTCAATATCTAATATCGTCTTGTCATAGGTTCTGGGATCAACATCATAAACCTTATTTTTTATGAAAAATATTTTCTCTACGTCCTCTGAAATAGTACCTAAGTACCTTTAGGAGGACAAAAAATCCTATTTGACCTACAAGATGGAGGAGATAGTGATTTGTGGATCAGCTCAGACTAATTGGGTTTCTCAGGTTTCTTGGCTCGTTGCTCTTTGGAGACTTTCTCCTCAAGCCTAATCTATCTTTTGATGCCACCATCTTGAAAAAACTATTTTTCAAGAAAAAAATAGTGTGTCAACCCATGATCACATTATGGTCTTTTGGAAGATAGAAGTAATACCCTAATTACTCTTTAGGATATCCAATAAATTGAGCTCTAAGGGATCTTGATTCTAACTTGTCCATCGTCGGACAATCCTACTTTTGAGATAACTCAGACTTGGCTTCTTATTATGTCATATCTCATATGTAGTGGCAGAAATGATTTTAGATGGAACCCAATTTAGTAATTAGATAGTTGTCATCAAACTATATCTCTAAAAAAACTCAAGAAGGTTCGTGAAGCTTATCATGGGTTGGACCATATCTAATAGGATTCAATTTCTCCATTCTGAAATCTTGTTGAGTTGAGGCATTCTAGGTGGAGTCCATAGTGAGACTATATTATTATTCTTGAGATAGTCTAGAAATTTTTGACTAAAGTATTCACATCCTTGATTTGATCGAAGAATTTTAATGGACATTTTGATTTACTTTTCTACTTCATGTCTAAATTTTTGAACTTTTTAAAGTTTTAGACTTGTGTTGCATCAGGTACACATACCCATACTCAGATAGATCATTAATAAAGATAATGAAGTAGACATAATTACCTCTGGTCGGTATATCAAATGGGCCACACATACACATCTATATGTACTAGAGTAAGTAGGTCTGTGGCCCTTTCCCTTGTCTTACAAAAGGAAGCTTGGTCATTTTGCCTAGAAGCCATGATTCACAAATTGGATATGACTCCAAAGTCAATAGACCCATTAGTCTAGATTTCTCTAATTTGTTAATCCTATCTTTGGCTATATGATTTAGCCTAAGGTGTCATAGATACCTTTAATTAATACTATCTCTAGACTATTTCGGTCCTCCTTCCTTCTTGTTCTTTAGGCTGGCTAGGTATACAGGACAGTTCCATTTCTAATAAGTATCGAAGTTGTAGTGAAAATACTTTTTCTTCTCCATGGTCTTCTTCTTCGGCTTGTCCTTCTTTTTCTCTTCTATTTTCTGCTTCTTCGCAGACTTCTTCCTCGTTCTAAAACACTTTCTCTTGGAAGAAGTCTGCTCCACAGCTAGAACTAAACCCTTTGAACTCTTTAAAGTTTGCTCAACAGTAACCAATATATTTATTAACTCGGCCAAGGTGCACTAGAGCTAATTCATATGGAACTTTAAGATAAATTATCTATACGAATCATTCAAGGATTGTAGGATCACATCAATTTGTAGATCCTTGTCTATCAAGACACTGAGCTTCTTAAGCTCTTCTAAGTCCTTGATCATTGCCAGGCAATATCTTTGACTGATTGCCCATTATGCATCTGTGCTTTAAATAGTTTTCTCAAGACTTGATAATATGCTGCGTGACTCTGATCACCAAACAACTCTTATAGGTGAGCCAACATTTGTTGTGTAGCCTTAGTGTCTTCATGTTGGCACTGTAACTCATCAGACATTGAGCCCAACATGTAGCACCTAGCTTTATTATCATTTTCTGACTACTTTTCAAGAGACGAGATTTGATCCATGGTTGAACATTCTGGTAAAGTGGGGTTGGTCCTGATCCAATATATAGGTCAACTTTTCTAAATCCAAAATAATTTTGAAGTTTCTTAGCCAATTCTTATAATTTGGGTTTAGTCAACTTATGGGTATCTAAGATTTAGGCTAGGAGGTTTGACATAGACATTTTTCTATAGAGAGTCAAAGTTTCTAGTAAGATTTATAATTTGACTTGACTAATTTGTTTAGGAGTTTCATTTTTTAAATAAATTAGGCTTCTATTATTTTCTCAGATCCCTACACTCTCTGGGTAGAGATGTGAAAATCTTCATGATCATTAATTTCTAGTGGATAGTATGGTCCCACCGACTGGCTCACCACCTTACCTAATAATTATTTATGATAGGTCAGCCAGTGAGTGGACAACTCTTGTCCATTGATTCTCTAATCATGGTGCATCCAAACTTGGTCTCTAATTCATGAAGCTCACCAAGCCTACAATATTGCTCCACTCCTTAGTTAAGTCAAACCTATCATTTGCATGAATTGAATTCTTGATTGGATCCCTCATCGTATCCGAAATATTGAGCCCAACCCATCCTCCAACTCATAGCATCCAATGCCTAATAGATATGATTTCATCTTTTTGGTGCATCTGAATCACTATATCCAACTGAGAATAATCAACCCTAGGAAGGGCCCACATATCTACAATGGTGCAAGATCTAAGACTTAATATTTTCTTAGAAAGATAATTTGATCTCTTAGACTCAACTAGTCATAACATTTATGACCAACCTAGTGGCATAGGTTAGGTCGAATCATTAGCCACTTCAAGCTATAACTAGGTCGAGTCAATCAGCAAAGTAAGTGAGATTAGTAGGAGGAATATGCCTTTAACATGCCGTGAATGCATCTAGGTCAAGCAGCTTTCAATTAAAGACCACTAATCATATCTACCATACTTACCTTAGACACCGACTTATCTGACCAGAACTAATCGGGTAAGCCTATAATCCAGCTCGAATCGTAGAGCCAAATTAGGTCTTAACTTGATCGAGTACATGTGACTATGAGTCGACTTTGACCCAAACTTAATCCTATTAGGCTAGTCAAATTTAAGCACTGTTGATCCTACCTAACCAACTCTTGATTTGATTTGATCAATCGCTAGACCTAATTGAGCTACCCATATCCGAACCCATGTTTTTGAAGGTGTCTTAGATCTAAAAATTTATAATTTTTAGATCTAATTAATTTTATAAACTTTATTCTTATCTAAGTCCAAGAGTTCAACAAAAAAATATATATAAAAAATTCTAAAATTTTAGGATCTGGAGTTTTACAGAAAAGTAAATTTTTGATTTCTGATTAAGGGCAAATATGCAGCACCCCTACATGCCATAAGAGCACCCCATCAAATAGAAAGAGAGGTCCCTTAAATTCTTCTTACTCTTATGATTGGAGGGCTAAGAAAAATGTCTTAATAAAAAATATTAACTATACTATAAAACTATTAGATCTAAAGCATATAACTATTTCATGATTTATGATCTAATCTATACATGTTTTGCATACATCTCACGTATCAAATTTAACATTTAAATTTATGTTTCAAATATCATTACATCTAATGTAATATCTAAATATAAAATTTTAAATGATCTCATCATAAAAAAATTTTAATCTAGACTACTCATGACATAGATCAATGAAACTAGTCTAGACATACATTGCATATGTCATACATATAAAATTTTAAATGCATCTTATACTTGCAGATCTAATTATATCATACATAATATCTAAAATTTAACTAATTAAATCATATAATCTATAAAAAATTAAATAAATATTTCATAAAATTTTTGATCTAGACTATGATATTAAACTACAGATCTAGTCTAGATGTGCATTGCTTATATCATATATATCAAAATTTTTAAATTAGATTTCATATCTTTAGATCTGATTATATCTAATGCAACATCTAAGACTTAAATGACCAAATTATAAAAATTAAATTAGATCTAATCTAAAATATATTTGAATGACTACCATGATATAGAATTATAGATCTAGACTAGAACATGCATTGTATATATCAAATATATAACTTTAAAACATGTAATTTTTTATTTTAGATATGATTACATCTCATGTAGCATCTAGAAATAAAAAATTAGATCATAAAAAATAATTTTAGATTAATCTAAAAATAGATCTTGAAGCAATAACCTGGCTCTAATACCAGTTGAAGAAAAACCTAGATTTTCCTATCGCGGGATGCATTTGATCAAATCAGATTTGTAGCAGAATAATTTTAAAATTTTTTTATGATCTGATTAGATCTAAAAGTTTTCAAATCTGATTATATTAATCTAAAATATATAAGTAAAAATAAAATAAAATAGTGATATTTGGTATCACTTGATTGGATAAACTGTTTACCCATTATAATGATCTGATGATTGATCCAAGATTCTGATTAAGCCATGAATGTGCCCGACCTCTACCGATATCCATTTAGGTCAGATCCAGAAGTCTCCTCCTTTTATATCGGATCTTTAAAGATTAGATCTGGTGTCTTCCTATAGAGCCTTCAAATTAAACTTCAAAGGCTGCGCATTCGTCTCACAAACACTATCGTCTCTTATTGATCTTCATGCCAACGAGACTTGATCTTTTCTTGTAGGATTTTGCACAACTCTTGGGTGTGGAGAAGAGGGAAAGGATCAGATAAGGGAGGCATGAAGATGGAGATTTTGGTAGGGTTTCACCATAGAACTATTTTCATACGAAATAGCTTGCACAGTGTCATATTTATAGACCTACTATAGAATCCCTTCGCATATAGCTTTGAATAGGTCAAAGTTAATATGTAGAAGGACTCTTCCATGAAGCCCATGCCATCTACATTCTCCTCTAAATTTTGTCATACAAAATCCAAGGAAAAATATGCCAAACTACTGAAGGAAAAACCTATTTTTCCGGCATAGGATCGTTCAGATCTGATTGGATCTGAAGGAATATTTTAAATTTTTTTTCTAAAATCCTAATCAAATCTGAGACTGCTCAAATTTGATGATAGAGATTTAATATTAAAAGTTAAAAATAAAATTAAATTAGATTTAATTTTATGTACCTGATTTGGTAATCTAATTATCCTACGATGATCCTGTTGATTTCTGAGGTTCTGAAAGGAGCCATGCACGCATCTTGCCTCTACCGGTATCCACTCAGGTAGGATTTAAATGTCTCCTCCTCATGAATATCTCTTCCAAAAATTAGATCTGGATCTAATTTGAAAATCCTTCAAAATGACTTCTGAGGGCAGCCTTTTCATATCACGAATACCGTCGTGTAGATGCTGAATCTTGTGCCAAAAACATTGGACCTTCAACTCAGATTTGTGCCTAACTTTTTAGGCATGTAGAAGAGAGGGAGAGAGAGGATAGAGGGGTTGTGAATATTAGAGGGAATGCTTTTTTGTGTGTGGAGAAAATAAATTTCATTGAGGCAATTTCGTGAGAAGAGTTCTTATACTAGATATAGCACCATAAAGAGTCCCTTTTTGATCAAAAACCTTATTAATTCGACCATTAGGACTCCTAGGTATGATCTCCATGAAAATCCCTAGATCCCATCTAGTTTTGATGCCAAAAATCCATTAGAAGGTGGCAGCATGAAAGGATAAGGAAGAGTCCATGTGTGTCTATGACTCTTCCCTCAAGAGTTTGATCCAAATCAAACTCTATCAAAACCTGATATAGGTACCTCTAAAAATCAAGAAATTTTGCACACCCAAAGCATATCTCGTCCCCTATCACATAACCAAAAATTAAAGCAAAATAGTTTCTAAAAAAATTTCTAAAATTCTCTGATCACAATATCCTCAATTCTCTCAATTGGGTCAACTATTGACCCTAGTCCAATTGCACTAGGAATGAATTTAATTTTCATAATTAATCTAACCTGAACTTATTCCAGTCAGATAAAAATAAACTCATTCAAGATATAAAAATGAGTCAAATTAAATTTGACTCGATTATAATGAATCAGAAAGATTATAGAAGGAGAAAGTCAGGCTCAATCGTGTGCTAGCAAGATTACCTTAAACCTGATTGGATCTAATGCAAATCAATCGAACTAGGTTAGCTCAATTGATGACATCCAGACCCAAATCCTTATTTGTGTGACTCAGTTAGATTCAATTCCATATAATAATAAGAAATATCATGATCTCCATCAACGATATCATCAAAACATCTTTCGATGGATCAGAACATTTCTGATTCATACAATTAGAATGATCGATCATTAAAATCATTCTAATCGCTCCTAAAATCCACCAATGACAACTAGCAATATATGGTGGCAACCCATTAGAACTGAAAGTGAACCACTCGATGTAGCTATCTATGTGATTGGATTCTTCTATCTTGAGCCCCGACAGGATTAGGGTTAAGGTGAACTCATCAAACCCAATATCCATCATATGAATTAATCATTTGATTCGAGTCCTATGTGAAACCCTTTTATAGAAACTCTTTCTATCATATTCACTCTGCCATGGCCATGGGCTTATGGACTTGATTCTTATGATCATCATAGGACTACTCCTTATCTACCGAAGTAGATAGATTTCTTATTAGTGTAATTCAATTCCTATAATGAATGTACTATAGCCAACATACACCTCAGAATTTTGAATGGCTAGAAGATCGAGTTATGGTGTAGTCAAACTACAACATCCTCAAGGTGAATTATCGATGCACCTCAGATCAAAGAGCCAAACACACTACTGCAACATCGAGCCAGTCATCGACGAAAAGGTAGACTTTCTTATGAATGCTCAAGGTTGTCACTCTCAGGGTCCTCATTCTCTAACGAGTACCTGTACTCTCACTCCAGTGTCTCCACACCATAGACTCAAGACTCATCTACTCAAAGAAAGCGATCATACACCAACCTTTTGGATCAATCACCATCATCGTGATAATCCTACAATCAGAAGTAGTTTATGAGTTAATTATGAAAATTCATGTTTTAAATTTTTTAGTCTTTAAAAATATGAATTGTCATTACCATTAACTCAAAGAATGTATCACATACACTTTAAATACACACTATGATAGAAAATAATTTTTTTATTAATTTATAATCAAAATTATAAAATTATCCTTAGCAGTGTATTACAAGTGCTAGCCAATTTGGCTTCTAGGGCACACATCTAACAAACTTCCACTTGACCTAAAGTCAATTAGCTACAAATCTAAGTTCCATCTTCTCAAGACAGGTTTCGATCTTCTACTGGCCTAAAGGCTTTATCAGTGGATCTGCCGCATTGTCCACGAAGTTGACTCTCTTCACCTCGATGTAATCCTTCTCGAGGTAATCGCGAATGAGGTGGAATCACTGCACGATGTGCTTGGATTTTTGGTAAGACCTCGGCTCCTTAGCTAGGGCTATGGCACCATTGTTATCATAGTACAGAGGGATGGCATCTGATGGCATCACTTCGAGTTCTATGATAAACTTCTTATACTAGAATGCCTCCTTTGTAGCTTTCGATGCAGTGATGTACTCTGCTTCCATGGTGGAATCTGCTATCACAGTCTGCTTAGAACTCTTCTAGCTGATAGCATCACCATTACACACAAATAAACTATCAGATGTCGACTTTTGATCATCTATATCAGACATAAAATCTGAGTCTGTATAACCCTGGACCTGAAGTTCTCCATTACCAAAAACTAAGAACATATCCTTAGTCCTTCTCAAGTACTTAAGGATACATTTCACAAAAGTCCAGTGCTCTTCATCTGGATTTGACTGATATCTTCTTGTGACACTCACAGCATGGACGATATCAGGTCATGTACATAGCATGGCATACATGAGTTTTCCTATTGCTGAAGGATAAGGGATCTTGCTATGCGTTCAATCTCCTCAGGTGTGTTGGGACACATCTTCTAGGAGAGATGAATGCCATGCCTAAAGGGCACCAATCTCCTCTTAGAGTTTTCCATGCTAAACCTCTTTAGTACATCTTCTGTAAGAGACCCAGCATCCTATTCGGTCTATCCCTAAAGACCTTAATTTCTAGAATAAAGGATGCTTCTCCTAGGTCATTTATAGAGAACTCTTTTGATAACTATATTTTAATTATGGTCAACATGGGAATATCATTCCTAATAAGGAGGATGTCATCTACGTACAGTATGAGGAAAACAATAGTGCTCCCACTGATCTTTTTGAATACATATGGTTCCTCCTCATTCTTGATGAATCCAAATGATTTGATCACATCACTAAAATAAGCATTCCAGCTCTGAGATGCTTGCTTAAGTTCATAAATGGACCTTTGCAGCTTGCAGACCTTATGATCAGCATCACTGGATGTGAAACCTAGCAGCTGTTTCATATAGATATCTTCCTCAAGATATCCATTTAAGAAGACTATTTTCACTTCCATCTACCATATTTCATAATCGAAATAGACTGCAATAGCAAGCAATGTGTGGATAGATTTTAGCATGGCTACTGGTGAGAAGATATCCTGATAGTCAGTGCCTTTACGCTGACTATACCCTTTCGCCACTAACCTATCTTTGAATGTCTCCACATTCCCATCTGCACCTATCTTTCTCTTGTAGATCCATTTATATCCAATAGGTACTATACCTTTAGGTGGATCTACCAAGGTTCAGACTTGGTTCGAGTACATTGAGTCAATCTCTGACTTCATTGCCTCTAACTATTTCTCAAAGTTGATATCTAATATTGCCTCATCATAGTTTTTGGGATCATCACCATGAATCCCATTTTTCATGAGGAACATTTTCTGTACGTCCTTTGAAATAGTATCTAAGTACCTTTCAAGAGGATGGAAAATTCTTTTTGATCTATGAGGTGGACGAGATAGTGATTGGACTAGCTCAATCTGATTAGATTTTATAGGGTCCTTAGCTTGTTGCTCTTGGAAAACTTTCTCCTCGAGCCTAATCTGCCATCTGATGCCACCATCTTGAAAAAACTATTTTTCAAGGAAGATGGCATGTTGAGTCACAATCACATTATGATCTTATAGAATGTAGAAATAATATTCGAATGACTCTTTAGGATATCCTATAAATCGAGCTCTAAAGGATCTATACTCTAACTTGTCTGCCTGTTATCTTTGATATGAGCTAGGCAACCCTAAATTTTGAGGTGACTCGGACTTGATTTCTTACCATGTCATATCTCATACGGTGTGGTAGAAATGATTTTAGAGGAAGCCCTACTCAGTAAATATATAGTGGTCATTAGACTATGTCTCCAAAGAAACTCAGGGAGGTCCATGAAGCTCATCATAGATCGGACTATATGTAATAAGGTCTAATTTCTTCATTCTGAAATCCCGTTGAGTTGAGGTGTTTCAAATGAAGTCCATTAAGAGATATGCCATTTTGCTTAAGATAGTCTAGGAATTCCCGACTAAGGTATTCACCTCCTTGATCTGATCGAAGAATCTTAATGAATTTTTTGGTTTATTTTTCTACTTCATATCTGAATTCTTTGAACTTTTCAAAAGCTTCAAATTTATGTCACATCAAATACACATACCCGTACTGAGATAAATTGATAAAGATGATGAAGTAGGCATAGTTGCCTCTAGCCGGCACATCAAATGGGCCGCACACATCAGTATGTACTAGGGCAAGTAGTTTTGTGGCCCTTTCCCCATGTCCTACAAAAGTGAGCTTGGTCATTTTGCCATAAAGGCATGATTCATAAATTGGATATGACTCGAAAGTTAACGAACTCAATAGTCTAGATTTCTCGAATTTGTTAATCCTATCTTCCGCTATATGACCTAGCCTAAGGTGCCACGGATACCTATCATTAGACTATCCTTAGGTCATTTTGATCCTATGGCATTCATATTTTGCTCGATATTAAAAATAGAAATATCAATACGTAACTGATAGAGACCATTTATACGAAAACCACTTGCAATTTTATTTCTTTCATAAAGAATATTACAATGGTTCATAAAAAAACTAATTACATAGCCTTCCTGTGCTAAACATGAAATAAAAATTAAATTCCTGCTTGCTGCAGGCACATAAAAATAGTCTCTAAGAACTAAATCTAATCCTAATGGTAATCATAGAGGGTAGGTCTTTAAAGCCACTACAGCAACTCTTGCACCATTCCCGACGTGTAGGATCATCTCACCATCCCTTAGCCTCCTGCTATCTTCAAGATCCTAAATAGAAGTGCATAAGTAAGCACTGATTGGAAGCAGAAGAAATTGTAAGATTAGATTCTATAACGAGCATACCTCCAGAAGGACCTGCCTCCTTCTTGTTCTTCAGGCTGGCTGATAAGTACCATAAATTTATCAATAAAAGTATTAATTTATCAATTAATTTATATTAATTTTTAAGAATTAATGATCAATTTATATATATTTTAGAAAAATTAATATTTTATTAATTAAAAAAAATAATTAAAAATAATAAAAATAAAAAATAAAATTTTATTATCAATAGAACGAGCTCATTTTTTTGATCTTAATGAAATAAGTTTTGAGCAAAATGGAGCTAAAATGAAGAAGTTACAAATTTCTAAAAAATTAAAATAAATAAAAATTAAATGAAAAATAACATACGGCTCAGTCGGCTCAAGCCGTCGCGCCATATCAGCCGGCGCGTCCAAATAGGTTGAGCCAAGCCGACAAAGCCAGTGCATCAAACGAGCCATGCTATCGACTCAGCCATGAAAGCCATCAACCGGTTCACGATCCAAGCGTGGATCGCCAGCTCAGTAGAAATCAGCGAATCACGGAGTAACATGTGGTAGACCTAGATCCTTAAAGGGTTCACAAAAAATCTATCGCGGCTCATAGGACATTTTAGACTTTTCACTCGATTATAGAAGGTGCTAATTCATTATGGTGTGCGGTGCAGTCGGTGCATGCGGTCCATGGAAATAGTAATTGCATGATTGTGTGGCTCTGGTTTCTTACGGTCAAGATCGGATGGTGGAAGGAATTTCCTACTTCAGGCTTCATGCGGATCACCATCCAATGGCAACGGTCAATCCACGGGATGATCCAACGATGAGGAGAGCACCCAGCGGTGATTAGGACTCCCAATGCATGATCAGCGGCCAGATTTTCTCCATCAACGTGCGATCAATGGCTAAAATTTAATCCGACCTAATCTGGGCCGATACACATCCGATTTTAGCATTTTTTGGATTGTTTGATCCATATCAGATGACCAAATTTCATCCAGAGCAACAGAATTCATCCAGAACTCTTTTTTAATCTGATTTTCATTTGAATTTCTCCATATTTTGACGATCAATGACCTCCTTAGTCCCACATTGCCTTCAGAAAAAGTCTCTAGTCCTCCTAACACTATAAATAAGACCCCAGCCTTCTAGAATTGAGAATCTTCGATCAAGGTGAAGCTTTGGTACAAGGTGAAGCCAGGCTATGGATTAAAGGCCGCTTCAAAGCAACAGATGCCGAGAGGAAGAGCTGAGCTTCTACACCATCTTTCTACCAATACCGATCTAAGATTAGAGATCAACCTATTTTAATTTCTTTTTCTTTTTTTATGTATTTAAATTATGAACTTTTTAATTAATGCAATATTTATTTTCATATTCTTTAATTTCATGCTCTTTATTTTTTTTATAATTTAATTTTTATACTTTAATTATTATTTTTTATTTTATTACAAATAGATGCTAAGATCTAACTAGTAGATCTTAGTATAAAGTTTAAATTTCTACATCTTTTAATTTTTGCCTTTTATTTTCCAACTTCACTTTTGATTTCAAAACTCTTTTCTTTTTTTTTTCAAAAATCAAAGATTTTAAAACTAAAATACTACCTTTCTTGTGGATTCGATCCAACTCACTGCTAGTTACGTATTTTTAATTATTTTAAGAAGTCAAATTAAACTGGTAAACACGGTGTCTTAACGATAATATTGCATTCTTATCAAATTTTTGGCGTTGTTGTCGAGGAAGGCATGGACATTAAATTTTTGATCTCTTTAATTTTTTTATAAATAAATTATAAATAAAATTTTTATTTTCTTATAAATATTGCCTACTAACTTTTTTTTATTTTGTAGAAAAAGAGGTTAAAGAACAAAAAGAACCAGGGCAAGGAACAAATCATTTAGTTTTGCTTGATGAGATCAATCCTAACCCTAGTCCTTTTCTTATTTATTTATTTATTTATTTATTTTTAAATTAAATTTAAAAAAAATAATCCACTTAAATCTAATTAAAAATCTCATGATAAGATTAGAAATTCTAACTACTTAGAGCATGCATCATATTAGTTTTATTTTTATTTTTATTTATTTATTTATTTATTTATTTATTTTTGATGATCACTAAAGGCAAGGTAAGCTCTTAAGTTTAATCAATTTCATGCATCTACTTTAGTTGCGTAGAATCCCTTGTTGAAAGTGATTGTGCATATGCATTTTTAAATCAACTTAAGGGCACAACCCAATTAATCAAGATAAGGTGGAGATTTGATCACCCTTTCTTGGCCCACAAACAACTAACCAGCATCCTGCATTGACCTAAGCCTTTAATTTTAAAATCAATTAGACATTAGCCCAGGGAGCTCAAGCTCAATAGGACAAGAAATCCTAAGAGTTGAATCAGGTTAGGGTTAGTCAATTTGACTGGTGTCTAGGAAAGTGGTTCAGAGATGATTGGGCCTGAGGAAAGGTGGTTTCTAATTGATTTTGTTAGCTTACCGGACCAAGCATAATTGGTATCTAAGAAAAGCAACGGGGGGACTTCCACTGACCTTACACTTATCTGCCCAGTTGATTGACTGATCCTACACTTAGAGTGCTCGAAGGCTAACTTGGAATAGTTAGGAGCTATCTAGATCTAGGCGAATCTTAGGTTAGGATTAATTTGTTTGAAACTTATTTGAAAATAAAAAATTTTACTTTAGGTATTTTCAATCTCTATTGCCCTGACATAAGGTTGCCCTGGCATAATGGGATGTTATGTTGAATGATTGTCCTAGGGTATGAAAAGATTGAATTAACATAGAACTTAAAAAAAGAAAGTTTTAAAAAAAGATTAAATTAAAGATTGAGGATATTGAGAATATAGTGAATTCTCCAACACCCGTGTGGAGAAGGATTTTAGGTCAACTAGTCAAAATGGATTTAGTTTCTATTTCAGATCCTACAACCTCAATGGATTTAGCAAATCAGCCTCAGCCTCAAACCCTTAAGGACTTATGTTATCCAATTGGTTTTGTCCAACCCTCTTGCATCAGGTTGCCCCAACCCACAACAAACAACTTTGAAATTAAACCTCAAATCATTAACATGCTTCAAGAATTCATGAAAATAGAGGATGTATATATATTCATTAGGAAATTTGAAGAAGTTTGTGCAACCATGAAACTACAATAACTGTTAGAGGACAAAATCAAACTGAGATTAATCAATTTTTTCCTTAAGGATAATGCCAAAAAGTGGCTTTATAGTCTTCCAAATCAATCTATCATGATTTGGGAGGGCTTTGCGAGAATATTCTTAAAAATATATTTTTCTCATCATAAAACAGCTAGAATTAAAAATGAAATAAATCAATTCTATCAAATAGCTAGTGAATCATTTTGGAAATACTTCGATCATTTCAAGAACCTCTTGACCCAATGCCCACACCATGGAATAGAAACTTGGAGGCTATGCCAAATAATTTATGAAGGATTATATTCAAATTTCCAAACAATGCTAGAGTCCATGTGCTAGGGACAATTTATGTAAAAAAAACAAAATGAAGCCATGCAATTTCTAGAAGACTTAGCCGAGAAAAGTTTACAATGGAAAACAACTAGGGAACTAGAAAATTCCACACCTTCAAGAGATAGAATATACCAAATTCAAACCTCCCTAGCTGTAGAAGCTAAAATTGCAACTTTGACACATAGGTTAAAGACATTAGAACTTCAGAGACCAGCCAGTGTGAACCAAGTGTCTGCACCCATGTGCAACAGGTGCAATGCACCAGACCATGTCCTTGAGGAATGTCCCCTCCCAATAAACCAATTAGATAATGGATGTGCACAAGTGAATGCCACATATCAGAGATCGTTGAACAATCCCTATGTACCCATTTACAACCCAGGTTGGAGGAATCATCCAAATTTTTCATGGTCACAAAATTCAAATGTAGATGATCCAAGTTTCAATCAGTAGAACCCAAGGCCTAATCCTGTGATAAACACCCTACCACCACCAGGCTTTAATATTAATGAAAAGAAACTTAGTTCTTTAGAGAAAAGCCTACAAGCCCTTGCCAAATCTAATGCTGACACCAATGCCACCTTAAGTAATTTCATGCAAACCAAGGGCCAAATTTTGAATTCAAATTTTCAAGCCATAGCCCGCTTGGAAATCCAAATGAGACAGCTAGCATCTATCATAAGTGAACATGAATGAGGTAGGCTACCTAGCCAACCTAAGCCCAACCCAAGGAATCAAAATGATAGACCATCCCAAGGAAACCAGGTTAATCATGTTAATGCTATTCATTCCTTGAGATCAAAAAAATAAGTGAATAATAAGGTACATACACCTGAAACTAGAGAAGACTTGAGTGCTGAGTCTGTTGAGCCATCCAATAAACAATCTATCTTACAAACTCAAGCTTCTAAAACTGATAGTGCACCAAACCAGATGCCCATAATCTCTAGAGCTCCTTTTTCGAATCGATTAAGGTCTAATAAATAATCAAAATATTTAGACAAAATATTAGAGGTATTTAAGCAAGTTCAAGTAAATATTCCTCTACTAGACATGATCCAATAAGTTCTGACTTATGCCAAATTCTTAAAAGACCTTTGCACCAAGAAAAAGATGACTAATGTACCAAAGAGAGCTTTTTTAGCAACAAGTGTGAGTTCATATTTGTTAAGTCATATGCCTATGAAGTACAAGGACCCAGGGTCTCCAACAATTTCATGTGTCATAGGAGAAACCCACATTGAGAAGGTGTTACTTGATTTAGGGTCTAGTATAAATATTTTGCCCTATTCAGTTTATGAGCAATTAGGATTGGAAAAGCTTCAGCCAATAGGGATCACATTACAACTAGCAGACCGATCTTTTAGCATCCCTAAGGGAATGGTAGAAGATGTTATGATTAAGGTTGGAAATTTTATCTTTTTAATTGATTTTGTCATTTTGGAGACTAAGCCAATATCAAATCCTAAGGATCAAATCCCAGTGATTTTAGGAAGACCATTCCTAGCTACTGCTAATGCTGAAATCAATTATTGAAATGGACTTATGAAACTATCTTTTGGAAACATGACAATCAAGCTGAATATTTTTAATTTGGAATAGGAATCTACCAAGCATGCTAATGTAAGTGTAGTCCAAGATGAAATTTATGAACCCATGGATATTAGCGATGAGAAAGTTGATCTTGAATCTAGTATCTGGCCAACCCATGAATATGAGAACCTAGATAAAATACTTGGAGATAATAAAAATGGCCAAAGATGGGAGCCTCCTACTGAACCACTCATAGAAATGACTAAACCATCACCTGAGTCATCAAAAGAAGAGGCACCCAAAGTAGAGTTGAAACCCCTCCATGAGCACCTTAAGTATGTATATTTAGGTTTAGAGAAAATCTTGCCATAATTATTGCATTAGACCTGAATCCTAACCAAGAGAAAAAATTATTAATAGTCTTAAGAGAAAATCGAGAAGCAATAGGCTGGACCATGGCAGACATTAAACGAATAAGTCCTTCCATAGTACAACATAGGATACACCTAGAGGAAGAGGCTAAACCAACTCAAGATGTCCAAAAGAAATTGAACCCAGCCATGAAGGATGTAGTCAAAAAGAAAATTCTAAAGTTGTTAGATAATGGAATTATTTACCCCATTTCTGATAGTTTGTGGGTAAGACCTGTACAAGTGATACCGAAGAAATCTGGGATAACAGTAGTCCAGAATGAAGTTAATGAACTTATTCCAACTAGGATCCAAACGGGGTAGAGGGTCTGTATAGATTATAGGAAATTGAATGCAGCTATAAGAAAAGATCACTTTTCTTTGCCATTTATTGATCAAATATTAGAAAAGTTAGTCGGACAAGAATTTTACTATTTTTTAGATGGATACTTTGGTTATAATCAGATCCCCAAGCCTCTGAAGATCAGGAAAAGACCATATTCACCTGCCCATTCAAAATCTTTGCTTATAGGCATATGCCCTTTGGATTATGTAATGCTCCAGCAACCTTCCAGAGATGTATGATCAGCATGTTTTCTGATATGATTTAATGATTTCTAGAAATTTTTATGGATGACTTGTCTATCTTTGGACCTAGCTTCTCTGAATGCTTAAACCATCTAAGATTTGTTCTAGGAAGATGTAAGAAGAAGCATTTAGTTCTTAATTGGGAAAAATGTCAATTCATTATCAGAGAAGGTATATTTCTTGGCCATGTAATTTCAAAGAAAGAAATAGAAGTTGACAAGGCCAAAGTTAACCTGATTGCAAGTCTTCCACCACCCAGGTTTGTTAAAGAAATTCATTCATTTTTAGGACATGCTACATTTTATAGAAGGTTCATACCCGATTTTAGCAAAGTGGCTCATCCTTTGATGAATTTGTTAGCAAAAGAAGCAAAATTTGAGTTTACTTCTAAGTGCCTTGAGTCTTTTGAATTCCTTAAAAAGGCACTCATTTCAGCCCCCATCATTCATCCACCTATCTAGACCAAACTTTTGAGCTCATGTGCGATGCATCTGATCATGCTGTAGGTGCAGTCTTAGATCAAAAAATCAACAAGCTATCGAGAGTTATTTATTATGCAAGCAAAATATTAAATGATGCACAGCTTAATTACACTAGCACAAAGAAGAAATTCTTAGCTATTGTTTATGCCCTAGAAAAATTTAAATCCTATTTGATTGGATCTTATGTTATTGTCTATACTAATCACTCAGCCATTAGACATCTCCTAGCAAAGAAAGATGCTAAGGCACGTTTAATTCGATGGATCTTGCTCATTCAAGAATTTGACCTAAAAATTAAGGATAAGAAAGGGATAGAGAATGCAGTTGTTGATCACTTATCCCGAATCATAGTTGCACCATCTAGTGAACCACCTATCAATGAGTATTTTTTAGATGAACAACTTATGTCGGTATCCACTGAACCTTGGTATGCAGATATTGTGAATTATTTAGCCATTAATAAAGTGCCTTGTCATTGGACTAGTCAGGATAAATACAAATTCTTTTCCTAAGTAAAGTATTTCATTTGGGATGATCCATATCTATTTAAACAATGTCCTGATCAGATCATTAGGAGGTGTGTCCCTGATAATGAGGTTATAAGTATTCTATCATTTTGTCATGACCAAGCATGTGGTGGTCATTTCACATTTAAGAAGACAACTACCAAAGTACTTCAATGTGAATTTTATTAGCCTAATTTATTTAAGGATGCACATGTGTACTATAAAAGTTGTGATCGATGCCAACAAATGGGTCGGATTACAAAGAGAGATATGATGCCACTCAATCCAATCTTAGTAGTTGAAATTTTTGATATTTGGGGAGTTGATTTTATGGGACCATTTCCAAATTTCTTCAAAAATAAGTATATCTTATTGGCTGTTGATTATGTTTCCAAGTGGCTAGAAGCTATTCCATGTAAGTCCAATGATAGCAAAGTGGTCATTAAATTTTTTAAGAAAAATATTCTCTCTCACTTTGGTACTCCTAGAGCAATCATTAGTGATCGGGGAACATATTTTTACAATCGACCCTTTACTGTATTAATGAAGAAATATAATGTTACCATTAAGTTAGCCACACCATATCATCCTCAGACTAGTGGGCAGAAAGGAATATGCCCTCAAGCCAATTTATTTTTGGGGTGTTCTTTGTCTTCCAGACTCATGTAATGACATTTTTAATAAAAGACATTTATTTCATCATGTGCAGTGTCTTATTATTTAAGATTATGATGAACCCTATAAATTAGGGCTATAGTTTTAAGATTATGATGAGATCATACTAGTGAGACCTAAAATCTTAAAATCCTAATTTAAATATTTCCAGTCAATGGGACATTGAGTTAGGGATCAATATTTTTCGGTAAGACTAGCACATTCTTTGTATGCTCAAATGAGAGGGTGATTAATCTCACAATAACTTGTGTATGACACTAATATAAGAATGTGGGTGCTCATTAGAGAATGAGTTCATTGAATTGATCCAAATTGAGAATATCTAATGGAGTCTTATCTACATGTGAATAGATGGTTCTCATAGAGGAATTTGTGCATGTAATCCTTTGACCTAAACCTACCATAGAATCTTATATATATAAATCCATATTTTGGTTTATACTCATTCATGACTTAGTTATGTACGGGATGATCTAGATATGATAAATTATATATATGAAGATTGTGAGTAGGTTAACAAGGAATCGATCACTCCTGGTAAGAGGAAATAGCATCCTACCTACTTCTAACAAATAATGATTTAGGAAGACTTTGATCAAAGCATGATGAAAATTAGAAATGCTTTCTAATATTTCATTAAATGAATCATTATCATAAGATTGAAAGAGAAATGAATATGATATTGGGATTGACATATTTTCATACCCAGAGTCATATTCAGGATGTAGGGAGATCGAAGGATCTAGTTGCATGGTAATTTTCACTGAAGGGTATTTTTGGTTTTTTTCATCAAAATTTCACATCTTTCAGATAGTCATGATACATTACTAGACGTCAATCATGTCTTATGAGTTCGATCAAGTTAAAATTTTAATTTGATCACTAAATTAGAAAGTGTTCTAATTTAAGTCAAATTGGGTTGGCTAGTTTTGACCTAAATCGGTTTGGTTGAGTTCTAACCAGATTAGGTCAAATCACATTCAAACTCACTATTGGTTAGATGTAGAACCCAATGGGTCACACACAAAGAGAATTTATTAAGGGTCTAATTAGATTAGACCATGTTTGCAAGATGAATATGCTAGCACATATAGCAAACCCTAGAACCAGGATTCGAATTGGATTCGAATCAGCTTTCGATTTGGGCTAATTTAGATCCAATTTAAGCCAAATAGGATTTGGTCTTGAGTTGGATTAACCTAGATTGATTGGGATTCAGATTGGGCACCACCTACCAGCATCCCACATGCCAGAGAGTCTCTCTCTTGTGCGTGGGAAGTATTTCATGCGCAAAGGACTCTTTGGTGCTTGGAATAAGATGGCGCCTACCTTCTTTGACTTTTTCCATATATTATGTCGCATAATTTAATTTTTAGTTGGCATGGACATCAGATATGGGGTACAGAAGTGTTAGATATATGTGCCCTAGAAGCCAAAATTGGCTGACACTTGTAATACACTTCTAGGGGCAAAATTGTAATTTTGACTATAATTAATGAAATGGGTTATTTTCTATCACATATGTATATTTAGTGTCTGTGATACATCCTTTGAGTTAATGGTAATGATAATTCATATTTTCAAGAGTTGAAAATTTAAGACATGAATAATCATTATTAACTCATAAACAGCTCCCGACCATAGGATCATCACGAGGATGGTGATTGATCCGGAAGGTTGGTGTACGATCGCTTCTCTTTAGTAGATGAGTCTTGAGTCTATGGTGTGGAGACATCGGAGCGAGAGTATAGGTACTCGTTAGAGAACGAGGGCACTGAGCGTGACCACCTCGAGTAGTCATTAGGAAGTCTACCTTCTCGTCAATGACTAACTCGATGCTGCAGTAGTGTGTCTGGTTCTTTGACCTGAGATGCATCGGCAGTTCACCTTGAGGGTGTTATAGTTTGACTACACCATTACTCGGTCTCCTAGCCATATGGAACCCTGAGGTGTATGTTGGCTATAGCATGTTCATTGTAGGAACTGGATTACATCAAGATGGGATCTATCTACCTCGGTGGTAGAGGAGTAGCCCTATGATGATCATGAGAATCAAGTCCAGAAATCCATGGCCATGGTAGAGTGAAATAATAGAAAGAGTTTCTATTTAGATTTTCACATTGGACTCGAATCGAATGATTACATCATATGACAGAGACTAGGGTTTGACGAGTTCACCTTAACCCTAATCTGATCGGGGCTCAAGATAGAAGAACTGAATCACACAGGTAGCTGCACCAAGAGGTTCGCATTCAGCTCTGATGGGTTGCCACCATATACTGCTAGGTGTCACTGGTGGATTTTGAGGAGCAATTAGAATGATTTAGATGATCGATCATTCTAGCTGTTCGAATCAGAAGAGTTCTGATCCATCGAAAGGAGTTTCGATGATGTCTATGATAGAGATCATGACATATCCCATTACCATACAGAACTGAACCTAACTGGGTCACACAAACAAGGGTTTGAATCTGGTGATCATCAATTGAACTGATCTAGTTCAATTGATCTGAATGAGATTCAATTAGGTTCAAGGAAATCGTGCTAGCACTCGATTGAACCTAACGTTCTTCTTTTACTATCACAAATAAGTTGTCCTGACTGAGCCAAAGGAGTTTGTGCTCAATCAGAGGCCTTCATATGGTCTGACTGGAGGTTGTCCAAGTCAGAATAGGTTGTCTTATTTGTAAGACATTACCTGCCATTTTTGGTCACCTACCATTTCTTGTTCTTTGACTTTGGTCAAAAGTCTACCTTTGACTGGTCAAACGTTGACCATTCACCCTTTGACTTTTGACCACATGTCATGCACCTATTGGAGAGCTGGTGGGGGCTTGTCCCCCTGCCAGAACCTGGCAAGGAGAAGGGCGCACGCCAAGGGTGGCGTGAGCCCAAGTAGGAGGCGCCTAGGAGTCCTTGTTGGACAAGGACTCCACCTCCCTTTTGGATTCCAATCAGAGTTCTACTAAGAATCCAGTTTGACTGGTCTTAGGCACCCTCTAAGGAGGAATCCAGGGGTCTCTATTCCAACCAATCAGATTTAGATCTGATTTCACAAAGGGTTGTGATTGGTTGAGAGGAAGAGGAGTTGGATCACAAGAGGTCTATAAATAAGACCCTGCGCCCAACCCTAATTCGAATGCTATTAGATACGCCCCAAGGCTGCCTCTCCCCTCCTTCTCCATGCCATAGTCTCTTCTCCTCTTGCTCTCCACGTCCAAAAGGTGTTTTGGACTTAGTTTGGTGCGATTCAGATCAAGGAAAGGCGATCAAAAGCAAGAAGGCTGCGCTGCTGCAAAAGGATGACTGCAGATCTTCAAAAGAGTTTTGAAGATCCTCCAGATCAGATCCAGATCTGATTTTTGGAGGTGTGATAGAGAAGAAGAGGTTCTCCAGATCCAACCCGAGTGGATACCGGTAGAGGCCAGGCGCTTGCGTGGCTAAGATCCAGAACCTTCCGCTGCAATCAGGATCATCTACAGGGTAATAGGATTACCCAAATCAGGTAAATTAAATTTGATTTAATTTATCTTATTTTATTTTATTTATTAAAATAATAAGAATCAGATCTAAAATATATCAAGATCTGATTGAGATCAAGAGAAAAAATTTTGAAATATATCTCTTGATCTAATCAGATCTGAACGAACCTGGATCGGGAAATCAGGATTTCCCTTCAAGAAGAGTCCTTCTATAGATGAAAGATTTCTTTTTCCTTTTAAATTTTTTGCCCATGATGTTTTCTCGATCAAGACCCCTTGCCGCCCAAGACTCCATGTTGCCTACTCCTCCTTGACATCTCTTAGACCAAGTCAAAGTCTCTTGGAACTTTGACTATTCAAAGATTATCTCCACGCCTTCTTGCTGAATGGGCATCTCTTTTTAGAGCCATTGGATGGCTTTGTTTCATGATCTAATGGATGAAAAAGGTGGCGCCAAGGATGAAGCATCGTGGCTCTTCATAAAAAATACATAGAATTAGTCCGAAGAGTCTTTCTACTTTAAGGCACCTCTTGGACTAAGTCTATATCTTATTTTTTTATGATAAGGTGTGAGATTGGCTGATGGGGCATGAGAAATGGAAAAGGAAAGGGTGTGAGATTTTTGTTGGCATCCATACATACATTATAAATAAGGGTGTGCATCAAGAGTCTGATGGTGTGAACATTATCTTTTCTTTCTTACAAGAGTTTCTTATTGTCCAATTTTCTTTCTTCCTTTCTCTTGTTTATATCATGTCTTTATAAGGACAAGAAGTCATCTTAAGACTAAGAGATTAGGAAGGAAAATTAAGAAGAGAAAAGAAAAAAAAAGATAGATATGGAAAGGCAAGGAAGGTGACATAAAGGCTTAAGAAGGTCTTGCCCATTTAATTGAAGTTCTTATTATAAGAATTTTAATTATATAAATCAGAGGTACTGGTGTCTTGATCATATCTCTGTGTGGATCAACGTTGGAGGGTGAACACATGGGCACCTGGTGGAACCCCTGACAGACTACTACCAACAATCAGGGATAATTTAGGGTTTAGCGATAAGAGGTATGTTCTAATACTTTCTTTTATATTACAAATGCATGTTATATGATTTAATTATTAATAAGGTGGTCCTAGGATTTTGGGTTTGGTTTATTTTGATTTCATATTTTATTTTGAAGTCCATGCTTCCATCATGTACACCAAACCTATCAGTGGTATCAGAGCGAGCCTTATTAGGTTAAATCATATAATGCTTTGCTTATAACATAATAGCATAAATGAAAAATATGGTATAATATTTTTTACCATGTTTCTATTTATATGATGAGATCATATTCTTTTACTTATCATAATGAGATTATGTTGTATATATTATTCTGTAAAAGTTGCCCTGATATAGTGGAGAGTATTCACTATATAATGATGGTTATCCTAGAATAATTATACATGTTAATAGATATATATATTTTATTTGATGCTATTAGGCATTTAGTTTGATTTAAATCAGTATGTACATCAAGACCTTTTAAATCACTCTATGAAAAATTATATTAAGTTGTAGTGTAATTAATCTATAGCTGAATTAGTCAGGATGTCTAATTGATCTATCAATGTCTGAGAAAATTGGTTCATGATTGGTAAAGAGAACATGATTTTTAATTGGTTCCATTGTCAGACCTAGCCAAATTTATTGGTGTCTAAGGAAAGCAACAGAGGGACTCCTATTTCTCTCCCATTTGCTTGGCCGATTTGATTAATTTAATTCTAGATTAAAATGCTTAATATTATATTCACTACATTAAGGCCTTCCTTCATACTATTTTCTTATTATGTCCAGAACCATATTAGTTCTGTTGTGTAACCACAAGATCTATCATGGGAAAAGATGTAATATTAATCTAGTGCATTGAGATGCTTACAGTATTTTGAATATACTACTTTGTTGTGTAACCACAAAAGTAGTTATATTTTATTTTTGTCTGTATAAAAATGAAGGGTTCTACTTAAACTAAAATATTAAAGTTTGTTGTGTTAACACAAGGCTATTAATATTTTTGAGAGGCAAAAGTTTTTTGAGAGTTGCATAAAATGCAATTGAAAAGAGTTTCCTACCTTTGAACTTATAACAAGTTTGTTGTGCAACCACAAGACTTTTTATAAGGAATTAGGATCTTATTCTCACTAAGAAAATCAATAAGAGGGTTATGATTTTTAGTGGGAGACATAATTAAATTAAAGTCCTAATTTAATTATGTTTGTCATCATGAATTATTTGCTTATGTATTGTTCTTTATTATGTAGATTAAATGGCTTCTTCACTTTCATTACGTTCAATTTTGGATTCAAATAAATTGACTTGGTCAAAATTATGTTGACTGGTTGAGAAATCTTAAAATAGTACTCAGTCAAGAAAAACTCTCCTATATTCTTGACACCCCTGATCCTAAGCCATTAGAAAATGATGCCACAGATGAAGATAAGTCCACATACAAGATGTGGCAAAATGATTTTCTTACTGTCAAATGCATCATACTTGCCTCTATGAATAATGAATTACAGAGGCAGCATGATAGCATGGACACTCAATCCATATTGCTCAATCTAAAAGGAGCTTTATGGAGAGCATAGTAGGACTGCTAGATATGAGATATCTAAGTAATTATTTCATGCAAGAATGATAGAAGGAACATCCATACAAAATCATGTTTTGATGGTAATTGACCTAATCACTCGATTAAGTCAATTAGGTTTTGTAATGGATGGAGAGTTAAGTCAGGATTTGATCCTGCAATCACTCCCAGAATCATTTTCTCAGTTTGTCATGAACTATCACATGAACAAACTGAATTCTTCATTGCCTGAGCTATTAAATATGCTCAAGATAGTAGAAAGCCATATCAAGAAAGATAAGGCTCCTCTTCTTCTTGTGGATGGGATCTCTAAGAAGAAGGTAGGCAGAAAGGGTTCAAAAAGAAGGTTGAATCCTAAAAGTGGTATAAATAAGAAGAAAAAGGGGAAGAAGGTCTCCGAATAGACGACCTATTTTCACTGTGGCAAAGTAGATCATTGGAAGAGAAATTGCCAGGCTTACCTTGCAACCGTGAAGTCTGGTGCAAATAATGCACCAAAAGGTATGTATGAGATATATACTATATTATCATTAAATTCTTCTATTTTAAATTCTTGGATTTTAGATATCGATTATGGTTTTCATATCTACAAATCTTTGTAGGAGCTGTAGAAAATTAAGAGTTTGCAGAAAGGTGACTTCAAGCTCTATGGCGCTGGAGGAGATTCTATCCAGGCAGAAGTTGTAAGAATAAAAATATTGAAGTTACCTTATGGGAAGATCTTAGAGCTTACAAATTATTATTATATTCCTAAGATCATTAGAAATATTATATCTATATCCTTGTTATTAAAACAAGATTATAGTCTTAATGTAACGAGCGAAGGTTGCTCGATCAAATATTCTAATGAAATTATTTGTTTAACATATTTAGCAATGGTTTGTTGACTCTATGTTTGGATAATAATATATTTCATATTGATGAAAATGAAAACATAAGAGAGATGACATAAATAATACTTTACTCTTGGCATTATCGATTAGGTCATATTAGTGAGGCTAGGATTAACAAGTTATACAAAGAAAAGTTCTTTGATCCTTTTGATTATGAATCACTTGGGTAACTTGTGAATCATGCCTCATGGGTAAAATGACCAAGATTCCATTTAGTGGACATAGAGAAAGGACAAATGAGTTATTAGGACTTGTACATACGGATGTATGTGGTCCTATGACAACTCAAGCTAGAGGAGGATACTCTTATTTTATTACATTCACTGATGATTTATCTAGGTTTGGATATGTGTATCTTATGAAACACAAATCAGAAGCCTTTGATAAATTTAAAGAGTATCAAAGTATGGTCGAAAAATAAACTGAACAATGTATAAAAATCCTTCGATCTGATCGGGGAGGAGAATACTTATCTAGTGAGTTTCTTGACTATCTTAAATTTAAAGGGATTCTCTCTGAATGGACACCTCCTTATACACCGCAATTAAATGGTGTAGTCCGAAAGAAAAAATCATACCTTATTAGATATGGTACGGTCCATGATGTGCTTCACTGATTTACCTATTTTCTTCTAGGGGTCATGCTCTGGAGACTGCAATTTACATCTTGAATAGAGTACCTTCTAAATCTGTATCTAGTACTCCATATGACATATGGAGAAGTAAGAAACCTAATCTTAAGTATCTTAAGATATGGGGTTGTCCAGCTTATGTCAAAAGAAACTTTGGACATAAACTTGATGCTAGATCAGACAGATGTCTATTTATTGGATATCCTAGAAATAGTATAGGATATTTATTCTACCATCCTACTGAACAAAAGGTATTTGTAAGTAGGCATGCCATTTTCATGGAAAAAGAATTTATCCTAGAAAAGGGCAGTGGCAGAAATATTGAACTTAGTGAAGTTCAAGAAAATCAAATAGAAATTTCTCAACCATATAATCACATAAAAGAACCAGAACACATAACTCCTATCCGTAGGTCTAAAAGAGTAAGAAATACACCTGTTAGGTATGGGTTCATTATTGAGAACAATGAAACCCAAGTCATTGAGAATGACGAACCTCTGACCTATATGGAAGCAGTCAAAAGTAAGGACTCTAATAAATGGCTGGCTGCCATGCAATCCGAAATAGAATCCATGCACACCAACAAAGTATGGACTTTGGTGGATGCACCAGAGGATATAAATCCTATTGGATGCAAATGAATTTTTAAGAAAAAGATTGGAGCTAGATGGTCAAATTGAAACCTATAAGGCCAGATTGGTGGCTAAGGGTTTTAGGCAAAAACAAGGGATTGATTATGATGAAACATTTTCACCTATTGCCATGCTCAAATCTATTCGATTATGCTTGCTATAGCAGCATACCACGACTATGAAATATGGCAAATGGATGTAAAGACTGCCTTCCTTAATGGTTTCCTTGAGGAGGAAGTCTATATGTCATAGCCAGAAGGATTTGAGTCAAATGAGAGACCAAATCAGGTATGCAAACTTAAGAGATCCATTTATGGATTAAAGCAAGCATCAAGGAGTTGGAACATCTATTTTGATGAAACAATAAAAGAGTTTGGTTTTATCAAGAATGTGGATGAACCATGTGTGTACAAGAAAACTAGTGGGAGAACAATAGTATTCTTGGTTCTGTATGTAGATGACATACTCCTCATTGGGAATGATATCCCAATGTTACAATCAGTCAAATTATGGCTATCAAATAAGTTTTCCATGAAAGATTTGGGAGAAGCATCCTATATACTAGGAATAAAGATCTATAGAGATAGATCTAAGAGGATGCTAGGCTTGTCCCAATCAAGGTACATTGACTTAATACTGAAAAGATTCAGTATGGATGGGAGTAAAAGAGGTTATTTATCCATGAGTCAAGGCATACATCTCTCTAAAAAGATGTCTCCAAAGACACCAGAAGAGAGAAATAGAATGTGTTCTATTCCTTATGCTTCGGCTGTAGGATCAATAATGTATGCCATGTTATGTACAAGGCCTGATGTTGCTTATGCTTTAGGCATTGCAAGTAGATTTCAAGCTGATCCAGGAGAGGATCATTGAAAAGCTGTGAAAAATATTCTTAAGTACTTAAGAAGGACTAAAGATATTTTTCTTGTATATGGTGGTTCTGATCTTAAACTAGAAGCATATTCTGACTCTAGTTTTCAATCAGACCCAGATGATAGCAAATCCATTTCAGGGTATGTCTTTACTCTGAATGGTGGAGCAGTGAGTTGGAAGAGTACTAAGCAGCCAATTGTAGCTGACTCAACCACTAAAGTAGAATACATAGCTGTAAGTGAAGCCACCAAGGAAGCTATCTGGATGAAGAAGTTCATCACTGAATTAGGTGTTATTCCTAAAATTGAGAATCCAGTACCACTTTACTGTGATAATACTGGAGCTATAGCTCAAGCAAAGGAACCAAGGTCTCATCATAAATCCAAACACATTCTGAGATGCTTCCATCTCGTTCGAGAAATTATTGAAAGACAAGATGTAGGTCATAGAACGAGTGGATACAAAGAACAACATAGCAGACCCATTCACTAAGGCTTTACCACTGCAACTGTTTGATCGCCACCTTGATTGTATGGGATTAAAATATAAGGGCGATTGGCTTTAGTGCAAGTGGGAGATTGAAAGGAATATGCCCTCAAGCCAATTTATTTTTTGGGGTGTTCTTTGTCTTCCAGACTCATGTAATGACATTTTTAATAAAAGGCATTTATTTCATCATATGCAGTGTCTTATTATTTATTTAAGATTATGATGAACCCTATAAATTAGGGCTATGATTTTAGGATTATGATGAGATCATACTAGTGAGACCTAAAATCTTAAAACCCTAATTTAAATATTCCTAGTCGATGGGACATTGAGTTAGGGATCAATGTTTTTCGGTAAGACTAGCACATTCTTTGTATGCTCAAATGAGAGGGTGATTGATCTCACAATAACTTGTGTATGACACTAATACAAGAATGTGGGTGCTCATTAGAGAATGAGTTCACTGAATTGATCCAAATTGAGAATATCTAATGGAGTCTTATCTACATGTCAATAGATGGTTCTCATAGTGGAATTTGTGCATGTAATCCTTTGACCTGAAACTACCATAGAATCTTATATATATAAATCCATATTTTGGTTCATACTCATTCATGACTTAGTTATGTACGGGATGATCTAGATATGGTAAATTATATATATGAAGATTGTGAGTAGGTTAACAAGGAATCGATCACCCCTGGTAAGAGGAAACAGCATCCTACCTACTTCAAACAAATAATGATTCAGGAAGACTTTGATCAAAGCATGATGAAAATTAGAAATGGTTTCTAATATTTTATTAAATGAATCATTATCATAAGATTGAAAGAGAAATGAATATGATATTGGGATTGACATATTTCCATACCCAGAGTCATATTCAGGATGCAGGGAGATCGAAGGATCTAGTTGCATAGTAATTTTCAATGAAGGGTATTTTTAATTTTTTCCATCAAAATTTTACATCTTCTGGGAAGTCATGATACATTGCTAGATGTCAATCATGTCTTGTGAGTTCAATCAAGTTAAAATTTTAATTTGATCATTAAATTAGAAAGTGTTCTAATTTAAGTCAAATTGGGTTGGCTAGTTTTGACCTAAATCGGTTTGGTTGAGTTCTAACCAGATTAGGTCAAATCACATCCAAACTCACTACTGGTTCGATGTGGAATCCAATGGGTCACATACAAAGATAATTGATAAAGGGTCTAATTAGATTAGACCATGTTTGCAAGATGAAAATGCTAGCACATATAGCAAACCCTAGCACCAGGATTCGAATTGGATTTGAATCAGCTTTTGATTTGGGCTAATTTAGATCTAATTTGAGTCAAATAGGATTTGGTCTTGAGTTGGATTAACCTAAATTGATTGGGCTTCAGATTGGGCACCACATACCAGCATCCCATGCACCAGTGAGTCTCTCTCTTGTGCGTGGAAAGTATTTCATGCGCAAAGGACTCTTTGGCGCATGGAATAAGATGGCGCCTACCTTCTTTGACTTTTCCCATATATTATGTCACGTAATTTTTTTTTTAATTGGCATGGACATCAGATATGGGGCATAGAAGAGTCCTTTTACAGATGAAAGACTTCTTTTTTCTTTTAAATTTTTTGCCCATGATGTTTTGTCGCCCAAGACCCCTTGCAGCCCAAGACTCCATGTCGCCTACTCCTCCTTGAAGTCTCTTGGATCAAGTCAAAGTCTCTTGGGACTTTGACTATTCAAAGATTATCTCCATGCCTTCTTGCTGAGTGGGCATCCCTTTTTAGAGCCATTGGATGGCTTTGTATCATGATCTAATGGATGAAAAG
>QRFJ01000177.1:612799-775263 GCA_006176705.1 Cocos nucifera | reverse complement strand
GGTGATTGATCTCACAATAACTTATGTATGACACTAATACAAGAATGTGGGTGCTCATTAGAGAATGAGTTCACTGAATTGATCCAAATTGAGAATATCTAATGGAGTCTTATCTACATGTCAATAGATGGTTCTCATAGTGGAATTTGTGCATGTAATCCTTTGACCTGAAACTACCATAGAATCTTATATATATAAATCCATATTTTGGTTCATACTCATTCATGACTTAGTTATGTACGGGATGATCTGGATATGGTAAATTATATATATGAAGGATTGTGAGTAGGTTAACATGGAATCGATCACTCCTGGTAAGAGGAAATAGCATCCTACCTGCTTCAAACAAATGATGATTCAGGAAGACTTTGATCAAAGCATGATGAAAATTAGAAATGGTTTCTAATATTTCATTAAATGAATCATCATCATAAGATTGAAAGAGAAATGAATATGATATTGGGATTGACATATTTCCATACCCAGAGTCATATTCAGGATGCAGGGAGATCGAAGGATCTAGTTGCATGGTAATTTTCACTGAAGGGTATTTTTGGTATTTTTTCATCAAAATTTTACATCTTTCTGGGAAGTCATGATACATTGCTAGATGTCAATCATGTCTTGTGAGTTCGATCAAATTAAAATTTTAATTTGATCATTAAATTAGAAAGTGTTCTAAATTAAGTCAAATTGGGTTGGCTAGTTTTGACCTAAATCGGTTTGGTTGAGTTCTAACCAGATTAGGTCAAATCACACCCAAACTCACTACTGGTTAGATGTGGAATCCAATGGGTCACACACAAAGATAATTGATTAAAGGGTCTAATTAGATTAGACCATGTTTGCAAGATGAAAATGCTAGCACATATAGCAAACCCTAGCACCAGGATTCGAATTGGATTCGAATCAGCTTTTGATTTGGGCTAATTTAGATCCTAATTTGAGTCAAATAGGATTTGGTCTTGAGTTGGATTAACCTAGATTGATTGGGCTTCAGATTGGGCACCACATACCAGCATCCCATGCACCAGTGAGTCTCTCTCTTGTGCGTGGAAAGTATTTCATGCGCAAAGGACTCTTTGGCGCATGGAATAAGATGGCGCCTACCTTCTTTGACTTTTCCCATATATTATGTCACGTAATTTTTTTTTTAATTGGCATGGACATCAGATATGGGGCATAGAAGAGTCCTTTTACAGATGAAAGACTTCTTTTTTCTTTTAAATTTTTTGCCCATGATGTTTTGTCGCCCAAGACCCCTTGCAGCCCAAGACTCCATGTCGCCTACTCCTCCTTGAAGTCTCTTGGATCAAGTCAAAGTCTCTTGGGACTTTGACTATTCAAAGATTATCTCCATGCCTTCTTGCTGAGTGGGCATCCCTTTTTAGAGCCATTGGATGGCTTTGTATCATGATCTAATGGATGAAAAGGGTGGCGCCAAGGATGAAGCATCGCGGCTCTTCATAAAAAAATATGTAGAATTAGTCCGAAGAGTCTTTCTGCTTTAAGGCACCTCTGGGACTAAGTCTATATCTCATTTTTTTATGATAAGGCATGAGATTGGCTGATGGGCATGAGAAATGGAAAAGAAGAGGGCGTGATATTTTTGTTGGCATTCTTACGTACATTATAAATAAGGGTGTGCATCAAGAGTCCGATGGTGTGAACATTATCTTTTCTTTCTTACAAGAATTTTTTATTGTCCAATTTTCTTTCTTCCTTTCTCTTGTTTAGATCTTATCTTTATAAGGACAAGAAGTCATAGACTAAGAGATTAGGAAGAAAAATTAGGAAGACAAAAGAAAAAGAAAGGTACATAAGGAAAGGCAAGGAATGTGACATAAAGGCTTAAGAGGGTCTTGCCCATTTAATTGAAGTTCTTATTACAAGAATTTTAATTATATAAATCAGAGGTGCTGGTGTCTTGATCAAGTCTCTGTGTGGATCAACGTTGGAGGGTGAACACATGGGCACCTGGTGGAACCCCTGACAGACTACTACTGACAATCAGGGATAATTTAGGGTTTAGCGATAAGAGGTATGTTCTAATACTTTCTTTTATATTACAAATGCATGTTATATGATTTAATTGCTAATAAGGTGGTCCTAGGGTTTTGGGTTTGGTTTGTTTTGATTTCATATTTTATTTTGAAATCCATGCTTCCGTCATGTACACGAAACCTATCATGGGCAAGTTGAAGTGTCCAATAGACAAATCAAATAAATCTTGGAGAAAACTATTAATTTCAATAGAAAGGATTGATCTGGGAAATTAGTTGATGCACTTTGGGCTTACCGCATTGCCTACAAGACCAACCTAGGAATGTCTCCTTATAGGATTGTGTTTGGAAAATCATGTCACTTGCCTGTTGAGTTAGAACATAAATCCATGTGGGTAATAAAGAAATTAAACATGGACCTAGACGTAGTCGAAAACCATAAGAAGCTTCAGATCAATGAATTAGAAGAACCAAGAAATGAAGCTTATGAGAATGCCAAGGTATACAAGGAACGGATGAAAGTATTTCATGATCAAGCAATTCATAGAAAATCTTTTACTCCTGGATAAAAAGTTCTTTTGTATAATTCAAGGTTACATCTTTTTCTTGGAAAGCTTAGGTCTAGATGGAGAGGACCTTTCTTTGTTAAAGAAGTTTTCCATATGGGGCTATAGAGATTGAAAACCCAAGCAATAGTATTGTTTTTAAAGTTAATGGTCAATGATTGAAACCATTCTTGAAATTACCCATAGAATCTATGGAGGAAGCCATGGTTCTTTATGAACCAACATATCTCGATTAGTCTGTTATCACTATTTAGACTAGTTGAAGACTTTAAACTTAGTGCTCCTGGGAGGCAACCCAGCTTCTTTCTTTCTAATTAATTTTTTTTTAGCATTATCAGATCAAATAAGCTCCATTGAATAAGTTGAAGGAAGAGTTTAAATTTTCAAAGGCATGTGCTGGACCAAAAATATAGTCAGGTGTATTCTTTCATATTCTTTACTGCATTCTTTATTTTTTCTTCTCCATTAAGGACAATATCGATTAAGTTGGTGGAGGGAGAAAAATAAAAATTTTAAAATATTAAATCTTCGAAAAAGTTAGTATTTAGTATTTAGACACCTGATTATGCTTAAGAATTAAATTAAACTAAGCATTTTTAAAAGAAAATTGATGCACAGATCAGAGAATCTATGAGATATTAAGAAATCAAGTATTAAGAAAATTCAATAAAGAGTTAAGTCTAGAACATAAAATGTTTTTCTTTTGAGCATTTTAATTGTTTCTACTAACATCAAAAGAAAGTCTACTTTTTATAGTTTTTGTGTAAGGTAACTATACATTTTTTCATATAAATTTTTTTTTTAAAATAGTTTCCAAGTACTGCTCACTGAGTAACTGGGCCTCTTTTCCTAACCAAGCATTGAGTTTCGCATCAAAAGATGGGAAGGACAAAAAAGCTCGTTGTAAAGCTAGTCTTAACTCATAGCCTATTTGATTCGAGCTAGTAAGCCCGAGGTGTATTCTATACCTAGTGCCTTAAAGCCAACTAGTTTGGGAGTCATTGGCCCAAGACTCGCTACATGGATCAAATAGAAAGCTTAAAAAGTTAAGATGCTCAATAGTGATACAACGTTAAATATATATATATATATGTATATTGGTTTTCCATCGAGTGATCGAATCTCGTTGCCTAAGTAAGATTGATATTCGCAGTAAAAAATGGGCAATGTGAAAATAAAAATCAATAAATGAAGGGTAGAAATAGCAATACACTTGCCTATATGAAAGATTAGACAAATCAGAGATAAAGGCAGGATAATTTAGAAAAAATTCAAAAAAAATTAATGCTCTTTACTTAATTTTTCTATTGATAAGTATTAATATCCTAATGATATACTTCACTTATACTCTACTAAATATCAATGGCCATTTTGAAAACTGCTTAGATAAAATTTGAAACTCTAAAGTTAAAAGATATTTAAAACTAAATTCTTTCTTTACTCGAGGACAAGCAAAGCTTAAGTTGAGGGATGTGATAAGTATCATAAATTTATCAATAAAAATATTAATTTATTAATTAATTCATATTAATTTTTAAGAATTAATGATCAATTTATATATATTTTTGAGAAATTAATATTTTTATTAATTAAAAAATTAATTAAAAAATAATAAAATTTAAAAAATAAAATTTTATTATTAATAGAAAGAGCTCATTTTTTTGATCATAATGAAATATGTTTTGAGCAAAACGAAGCTAAAATGAAGAAGATATGAATTTTTAAAGAAATAAAATAAATAAAAATTAAATGAAAAATAACATACGGCTCAGCCAGCTCAAGCCGCTGCGCCATATCAGTCGGTGCATCCAAATGTGCCAAGCTAAGCTGACAAAACTAGCGTGCTAAGCCAGCCATGCTAGTTGACTCAATCGTGGAAGCCGTCAGTCGGTCCACGATCCAAGCATGGACCGTCAGCTCAGTAGAAATCAGCGAATCATGGAGCGACACATGGTGGACCTAGGCCCTTAAAGGATTCATAAAAAATCTATCATGATTGATAGGGCATTTTGGACTTTTCACTTGGTGACAGGAGGTGTTGATTCATTACGGTGTACGGTGCAGCCGATCCATGCGGTCCATGGGAATAGTAATTGCACGATCATTCGGCTCTAGTTGCTTGCGATCAAGATCAGATGGTGGAGGAAATTTCCTACTTCAGGCTTCACGTGGATCGCCATCCAACGGTAGCGCTTGATCTAGGGGATGATCCGATGGTGGAGAGAGCACTCGACGGTGGTCAGGACTCCCAATGCCCAATCAGTGATTAGATTTTCTCCATCAATGTGCGATCAATGGCCAAAATTTAATCCAACCTAATCTGGACCGATATACATCCAATTTTGATATGTTTTAGATCGTTTGATCCATATCTGATAGCCAGATTTCATCTAGAGCAACAGAATTCATCCAGGACACCTTTTTAATCCAATTATCACTTGGATTTCTCCATATTTTGATGATCAAAGACCTTTTTAGTCCCACAATGCCTTCAGAAAAAATCTCCAATCCTCCTAACTATATAAATACGACCCCGGCCTTTCAGAATTGAGAATTTTCGGTCAAGGTGAAGCTTTGGTATAGGGTGAAGCCAAGCTTTGGATTAGAGGCTGCTTCAAAGCAATGGATGCCAAGAAGAAGAGCTGGGCTTCTACACCATCTTTCTGCCAATGCCGATCTAAGATCAGAAATCAGCCTATTTTAATTTTTTTTTTTATCTATTAAATTATGAACTTTCTAATTAATGTAATATTTATTTTCATGTTCTTTAATTTCATGCTCTTTATTTTTGTTGCAATTTAATTTCTATACTTTAATTATTACTTTTTATTTTATTGCAAGTAGATGCTAAGATCTAACTAGTAGATCTTAGTACCAAGTTTAAATTTCTACACCTTTTAATTTTCATCTTTTATTTTCTGACTTCACTTTTGATTTCAAAACTCTTTTCTTTTCTTTTTCTTCTCAAAAATCAAAGATTTCAAAACTAAAACACTACCTTCCCTATGGATTCGACCCAACTCACTGCCAGCTATGCATTTTTAATTATTTTAAGAAGTCAAATTAAACTGATAAACATGGTGTCTTAATGACAACATCGCATTCTTATCACTGGCCAGGTACATGGAGCAGTTCCACTTTCAATGACCATTTATGTTGTAATTGAAACATTTTTTTTTGTCAATGGCCTTCATCTTCAGCTTTGCCTTCTTCTTCTTCCCGCCATCCATCTTTTGCTTCTTCACGGACTTCTTCTTTTTTTCAAAAGACTTTCTCTTGGAAGAAGTCTGCTCCACGGTAAGTACTGAACCTTTAGAACCTTTCATAGAAAGTTTAGCAATAACCAACATATTCATAAATTCTGCCAGAGTATTCTATAGTTTATGCATATGGTAGTTTATGATGAACTACCTATATGGATCAGTCAAGGATTGCAGAATTTTATCAATATGCAAATCCTTGTCCAACTTGACACCAAGCTTCTCAAGCTCTTCTAAGTCCTTGATCATCTTCAGACAATGATCTTGGATCATCTGCCCATCATGCATTTGAGCCTTAAAAAGTCTTCTAGTGATTTGATATTTGGCAGCGTGACTTTGTTCACCAAACAACTCTTATAGGTGAGCCAACATTTGGGGGCTAGTCTTAATATCTTCATGTTGGCACTGGAGCTCATCAGACATCGAGCCCAATATGTAATTCCTGGCTTTATTATCATCATCCATCCACTTCTCTAGAGACGCTCTCTGATCAGTGGATGGATGGGCTGGTAAAGTGTGAGAGTCCTATTCCAACACATGAGTCAACTTCTTAGAACCCAAAATAATTTTAAAGTTTCAGAGCCAATCCTTGAAGTTGGGTCTGATCAGTCTATGGGTGTCTAGGATATGGGCTAGTGGGTTGGACATTGATATTTTTCTATAGAGAGTCAATGTTTCTAGTTAAATTTTGTAATTAGACTTAATCAATTTATTTAAGAATTTTATTTTTAAATAAATTAGGCTCCTACTATTTTCTCGAATCCCTACACTCCTTGGGCAAAGAAGCAAAATTCTTCATGATCAATTGATTTCTAGTGGATGGTGCGGTCCAACCGACTGACTCACCACCTCATTTAACAGTTATTGATGATGGATTAACCGATGAGTGGACAACTTTTATCCAATGATTTTCTAATTATGGTGCATCTAATTCTGATCTCTAATTCATGAATCTCACCGTGTTTGGAATATTGATCCACTCCTTAGTTAAATCAAACCCACCATTTGCATGAATTGGATTTTTGATTGGATCCCTCATTGTATCTAGAATATTAAAACCAACCCATCCTCCAACCCATAGCATCCAATGCCTAATAGACATAGTTGCATCTTTTTGGTGCAACTAAACCACTATAACCAGCCGAGAACAATCAACCTCAGAAAGGGCCCACACATCTACAATGGTGGAAGACCAATTGACTTAATTTTTTCTTAGGAAGATTCAATTTAGGTCTCTTAGACTTCACTCAGTCATAATGGTTATGACAAGCCTAGTGGCATGGGTTAGCTCGAACTGTTAGCCACTTCAAATTAGAACTGGGTTGACACAAATGGCTAGGTAAGTGAGATCAATGGAAGGGATATGCCATTAACCCGATAAGAATGCATTCAGATCAAGTAGCTTCCAATTAAAAACTAATTGATCGTATCTGGTAAACTTATCTTAGACACCAAATTATCAAATCAGAACTAATTGGATTAGCCTACAATCTAGGCTCGAACCATGGAGCCAAATTAGGACTTAATTAGATCTATCAAATGTTGCTGTGAGTCAACCTTGATCCAGACATACAACTATTGGGCTGGTCAATTATAAGCACTCTTGATCCCACCTAATCAACTCTTGATTCGATTTGATCAACTGCTAGACCTAATTGAGCTACCCAAGCCCGAACTTAATTTTATGAAAATATTTTAGATCTAAAAATTTTAAATTTTAGATCTAATTAGTTTTATAAGCTTAATTCTTAATTAAGTTTGGATTCATAACTAAAAATTATGTACCAAAATCCTAGGATTTCAAGATCTAGGGTTTTGCAGAAAATAAGTTCTAATTTCTAATTAAGGACAAACGCACAACACCCCTACATGCCATAAGAACATTTTATCGAATGGGAGGAGAGGGACTTTAAATCCTACTTTGCTCTTATGATCGGACAACTAAGGAGAACACCTTAATCAGAAATATAATTGAAACTACAAAACTAGTTAGATCTAGATCATATATCACATATATAATTAATAATCTAACTAATACATGCTTTGCATACATCTCATGTATTATCACTAAATTAAACATGCATATTTTTTAGATCTAAAATATCATATATAATATCTAAAAAATAGATTTAAATTTGATCATATCAAAATAAAACTATTCTAGATAATTTATAGAACTATTCAGCAACTAGTCTAAACATGCATCTTTTCATATAACATATGAATAAATCAAAAATTAAAAACTTTATTTTTTATTTTTTAGATTTAATTATAATAATTATAATATTAAAAAAATAAAAATTAAATAGATCTAAAATTATGTTTAATTAAATTAAAAATATGATTATACTAGACTACACATAGAATAATTCTATTCCTAGTCTAGTCATCCATCTCATACATATTAGATTTAAATGATTTAATTTTAATTTTTTGATTTTAGATCTAATCATATCTGATGTGATATTTAAAACTTTTTAATATCAAATAAAAAATAAAAATAAAATTAGATCTAAAATAGATCCGAAGAATTGCAACCTGGCTTTGATACTAGTTTGAGCAAAAACCTATTTTTCCAGCACAGGATCGTTCAGATCTGATTGGATCTGAAGAAATATTTTAAATTTTTTTAAAAAAATTCTAGTTAGATCTAAGACTTCTTGGATTTGATCATAGAGATCTAGTATTAAAAGTTAAAAATAAAATTACATCAGATGATCCTGTTGATTCCTGAGGTTCTGAAAGGAGCTACACACATGCCTGGCCTCTACCAATATCCACTTAGACAGGATCTGAACATCTTCTCCTCATGAATCTCTCCTCCAAAAATTAGATCTGGATCTAATTAGAAAATCCTTCAAAATGATTTCTGAGGGCAGCCTATTCATCTCACGAACACCATCACATAGATGCTGAATCTTGTGCAAAAAATCTTGGACCTTCAACTCAGATTTGTGCCTAACATTTTAGGCATGTAGAAGAGAGGGGGAGAAAGGATAGAGAGGGCATGGATATTAGAGAGAAGGCTCTTTTGGATGTAAAAAAAATAAATTTTGCTGAGACAATTTTGTGAGAAGAGTTCTTATACTAGACATAGCGCCATAAAGAGTCCCTTTTTAACCAAAAACCTTATTAATTCAACCATTGGGACTCCTAGACCTAATCTTCATAAAAAAATCCCCAATCCCATCTAGTTTTGACATAAAAAATCTATTTGAAAGATGGCCGCATGAAAGGATAAGGAACAGTCTATGTGCATCTAGGACTCTTCCCTTAAGAGTTTGATCCAAATCAAACTCTATCAAAACCCAGTCTAGGCACCTCCAAAAGTAACAAAATTTTGCACACCCAAAGTATAATCATCCCCTATCACATATCCAAAAATTAAAGTAAAATAATTTCTATAAAAATTTCTAAAATTCTTTGATCATATGACCCTTAATTATCTTAATTGGGTCAACTATTGACCCTAGTCTAACTACACTAGGAATGAATAATTTTCATAATTAATCTGACCTGGACTTATCCTAGTCAAATGAAAATAAACTCATTCAAGATATAGGAATGAGTCAAATTAAATTTGACTCGGTTGCGATGAATCATAAAGATTATAGAAGGAGAAAGTTAGGCTCAATCATGTGCTAGCATGATTACCATCAACCTGATTGGATCTAATCCAAATCAATCATACTAGGTTAGCTCAATTGATGACATCCAGATCCAAACACTTGTTTATGTGATCTAGTTAGATTCAGTTTCATATGATAATAAGACATCGTAATCTCCATCATCGACATCATCGAAATACCTTTCGATGGACCAAAACTTTTCTGATTCATACAATTAGAATGATCGATCATCAAAATCATTCTAATTGCTCCCAAAATCCACTAGTGACACCTAGAAGTATATGGTGGCAACCCATCAAAACTAAAAGTGAACCTCTCGATGTAGCTACCTGTATAATTAGGTTCTTCTATCTTGAGCCTCGATAGGATTAGCTTTAAGGTGAACTCGTCAAACCTAATATCCATCATATAAATTAATCATTCAATTCGAGTCCTATGTGAAACCCTTTTATGGAAACTATTTCTATCATCTTCACTCTACCATGGCCATGGGCTTATGGACTTAATTCTCATGATCATCATAGGGCTACTCCTCATCTACCGAGGTAGATAGATCCCTTATTGGTGCAATCCAATTCCTATAATGAACGTACTATAACCAACATACACCTCAGTATTCCAAATGGCTAGGAGATCAAGTTATGGTGTAGTCAAACTACAACACCCTCAAGGTGAATTGTCAATGCACCTCAAGTCAAAGAATCAAATATACTACTACAACATCAAGCCAATCATCGATGAGAAGGTAGACTTCCTTATGAATGCTTGAGGTGGTCACGCTTAGTACCCTCGTTCTCTAACAAGTACCTGTACTCTCGCTCTGGTGTCTCCACACCATAGACTCAAGATTTATCTACTCAAAGAAAGTAATTATACACCAACCTTTTGGATCAATCATCATTCTCGTGATGATCCTACGGTCGGAAGTAGTTTATGAGTTTATTATGAAATTCATGTCTTAAATTTTCAACTCTTTGAAAATATGAATTGTCATTATCATTAACTCAAAGGATGTATCACATATACTTTAAATATACAATGTGATAGAAAATAATCTTTTTATTAATTTATAGTCAAAATTATAAAATTATCCTTAGAAGTGTATTACAAGTGTTAGCCAATCTAGCTTCTAGGGCACATATCTAACAACTACATAGGATAAGGAGAAGGTGGTGTAGATAACATATCTCCCAAGAGTTTGAAGTATTCAAACTTTTGACCCATTCAAACTTGATTTGAATGGGGCGCCTCCATATATATCCATAAGCGCACATGCCATAAGAGGCATGGCCCTCTCTCCATCATGTAAACATCTTGGGGCATGTATCCCTAGAAAATCTCCAGGGGGTGCATGCCCCTTCTCCTTTCTTTCCTGCAAACTAGGTCAACATTTGATCCTTATCCTATTCCCATCTTATGGGATTTAGGACAAAACCTTTTCGAGTCCCATCCAATGAATTTTAGGCAAGTCCTTATCAAGTTAGAACAAGTCTTGATCAGGCCATGACTAGGTCTAGTCAGATTAAGAAAAATCCATCTAGAATTTTTGGGAGAGGCTTATCCAAATTTTATCTCTTGAGTTTAGGACAAGCCCTAATCTAGCAAAGACAATCTTTGTCTTGTTCACATCTTATAAGATTTAGGATAAGCCTTGATTAGGCTAGGACAAGGTTCAGTCAAATCAAGACAAGTTCTTACAGAGTTTCTATATTAGCCTTATCCAAATAGTTCCAGAAATTAGTAAGTCTTGTCCTTTTTCTATTTGATGCATTAGGACAAGCCTAGATCAGGTTAGAACAACATCTTTCTGATCTGGACAAGATCCAGTCAGACTAGGATAGAGCCATACAAGGCTCCTGGATGAGCCAAATCTAATTTGACTCAATCGAGATGAATCAGAAAGATGATAGAAGGAGAATATTAGGTTCAATCATGTGCTAACATGATTTTCTTGAACCTAGTTGGATCTAATCTAAATCAATCAAATTAGGTTAGCTTAATTGATGACATCCAAACCCAAACCCTTATTTTTGTGATCCAATTTGGTTCAATTCTATATGGTAATGGAACATGTCATAATCTCCATCAATGACATCATAGAAATATCTTTCAATAGACCAGAACTCTTCTGATTTATCCAATTAGAATTATCGATCATCAAGATAATTTTAATTGATCCCAAAATCAATCAGTGACACGTAGCAGTATATGATGGCAACCCATCAGAATTGAATAGCGAACCTCTCAGTGCAGCTACCTATGCGATTGAGTTTTTTTATCATGAGCCCCAATGGAATTAGAATTAAGGTGAAACCCAACACCCGTCATATGAATGAATTATTCAATTTGAGTCCGATGTGAAATACTAATAGAAACTTCTTTCTATTATTTTATACTACCATGGTCATGGATTTTAGGACTCGATCTCATGATCATTATAGGACTACTCCTTTACCGAGGTTGATCGATCCCATCTTGGTGCAATCCAATTCCTATAATGAACATGCTATAGCCAACATACACCTCAAAATTTTGAATGGTTAGGAGATTGAGTCATGGTGCAGTTAAACTATAACACCCTCATGATGAACTGTCAATGCACCTTAGATCAAAAAATTAGATACACAGCTGCAGCATCGAGCTAGTCATCGATGAGAAGGTAGACTCCATTATGACTGCTAGAGGTGGTCACATCCAATGCCCCTGTTCTCAACAAGTATCTATACTCTCACTCTAGTATCTCCATACTGTAGACTCAAGACTCATCTATCCTAAAAAAGTGATCGTATACCGATCTTTTGGATCGATCATCATCCTCGTGATGATCCTACGATCGAAAATAGTTTATGAGTTAATTTTGATAACTCATGTCTTAAATTCTCAACTCTTGAGAATATGTATTGTCATACCGCTTAACTCAATGGATGTATCACAGACATTTTAATACATAATATGATAGAATAAATAATTCTTTAATCAATTTTAAGTCAAACTTATGAAAATATCTGTAAAATGTATTTAATAAGTGTTGGTCAATCTAGCTTATAGGGCACACATCTAACAATCCCTTCCACTGGTCTCACTTACCTAGCAAACATGGTGGATTAGGTTTTGATTAGATCACTTGATAATTTGAGCTAATCCATGTCAATTAGGATGATCAATGTGATTGATTTTGATTAGTAAAGACTGATATAGGTGTCCTTGGACTAAAATTTATCCTAATTCTCATCAATGACCTAGAAAAATTAGTGGAAGGATTTGACTTTGTTATGTTAATGGAAGTAATTTGGTCAATGTCTTCTTTATCCTTAAATCACATATAATCTGAATTCTCTAAATTATTATGTCCTTAAAAATGACAAAGTTATGGGGATAACTAAGTCATAGCCTCCCATTAAGATGGATGGCAATGGGTTCAATTTTCTAGGTAAACATTGAAGGTGCCTTACATCTGGTGTTCATCTGGATATTAGAATTACTATCCATCATATGATAATTTGGTCATACTCTCAAAACGGCGATCAGGTTGGCTAGAGCTTTTCTTGAGCTTGGTCATTATTTGTTTGATTTATTTAACTCAGTCATGTTAATGGTTGGATCTAATCAGATCTTTCAATGGAGGCCAAAGCCTACTGAAAAAAAATCTGGGGTAAAATCGATCATCAAAAATTATTTGAAGAAATAATTGATTTAGAACATATCTATAGATACACATGAGTTGGCTAGAGCTTTTCTTGGGCTCGTTTGTAGTCTATGTAGATTTTAGTACCTGCTAAGGAGTTAGTATAATTTCTTGAATTGAAGGTTAAGGCTACCATTTCGTAGAAAATAGTGGAATAATCTTTAGACTAAAGTCAAGTATTTATGATTAAATAATTCATATACTTATAAGGTCTTTTAATTTCCTTTCAATTAAATAGAATGGCTAATGTTTCATTGCTCTGTTCACTATTGGATAGTGACAACCTAATAGGACCTAATTTTGATAATTAGTATAAAAAATTAAGGATTATTGTAGAGCATGAGCAGATCTGATTTGTGCTTCCAGATTCGATACCTAAGAAGCCTGCTCCAAATGCTTGTGATGCGATCTGAGACATTTACCAGAGGTAGCTTAATGATCGCACCATGGTGCGTTGTATTATGTGAGCAATGATGAATGAGTTCAATCAAAAGTTATAGGATGCTAAGCCAGAGGAAATGTTTCAAGTATTAAATGAGTCCTTCAGCACTCCTAAAAAAAAGATACTTTGTATTAGGGTGTCTTAACCCTTTTAGAACAAAAAGTCTATTATTGATCCTAATCAAGCAGACTGGAAGAGAAATTATCCTCTTAACTCGAATAGGCTGAAAAAAATAAAGCAGCAAGTAGTTGCTAGTCAAGGCTGTTATATGATAACATCTTGTAACTTCTTTATTTATGATACTCCGACCTAGGTATTGGATACCGAAAGTCCAGTTCATACATGCAATTCATTGTATGGACTTCAAGTTGGTAGAAAATTTAAGAATGGTAAAAGATTTCTAAATATTGAGGATAGAAGTAATGTTCTGGTCCTAGCATTAGAAATTATTGAGCTTGTTTCAAAACATATAATGTTGTTTTAAGTGATTGTCATTATTGTCCATCCTTTATGATGAACATAATATCTGTAGGGCTTTTGGCCCAAGATGGTTATTGCTTATCAATAAAGAAAAATTATTATGATAACATTATAAATGATGTTATAATAATGCAAGAATAATTAAAAAATAGTATTTATATTTTATCATAGCCCATTAGTGTAACGTACATATCTAATAAATGTTCAAAACTAGATAATGTCATCAATGCCTATCTTTGGCACTATCGGCTTGGTCATATAAACAAAAATAGGATAAATAGATTAGTCAAAGAGTGAATCCTCGATATCAATAATTATGAATTATTGACAACCTGTGAGTTCTACCTTCTTAGTAAAATGACTAAGTCATCTTTTACTGGAAAGGGTGAACGAGCCAATGATGTTCTAGGTCTAGTACATCATGATGTATATGGACTAATGAATATATATGCCAGAGGTGGGTATTACTACTTCATTATCTTTATTGACAACCTATCTAGGTATGGGTATATTTATCTTATCAAGAATAAATCTGATTTGTTTAAAATGTTCAAACGATATCATAATGAGTTAGAAAAACAACTTAGAAAGAGTGTTAAAATTCTTCGATCAGATGGAGGAGGTAAATACCTTTTCATTGAATTTTTAACATATCTAGGAGTGAATGAGATTCTCTCATAATGGACCCCTCTTAGAACACCACAACATAATGGTATATTAGAAAGAAGGAATCGAACCTTGTTGGATATGGTTCAGTCCATGATGGTGTTTGCATGTATGCCAATTTCTTTTAGGGTTATGCACCTACTACTTGGTTTGCTCTAAACAATGTTTCAAGCAAATCTATTGCAAAGACTCCATATGAAATATTGACTGGGCATAGGCCGACACTCTCTCACCTTAGGATTTGGATTTATCCGGCTTATGTCAAACATTTGCAGATAGATAAGCTTGGACCCAGGTCCAATAGATGCTTGTACATAGGGTACCCTAAGAAAATTAGAAGATATTACTTCGATCTTGCTGATGAATAAAAGATGTTTGCCAGTAATAGGATAGTCTTATGGAAAAGAAGTTTCTTAAGAAAGAAACTGCGGTCTCTAAAAATAAACTTAGTGAAATTCGATAGGTAGAAGAATCGACACATTCTAGTGAATCTATAAAATTGGATTTGATAAGATCAAATCTAGAGCCTATTGCAAAGGCATCCTTGAGGAGATCCAGTAGAATACCATGTTACCTGAATATATACTATAGTTTCTTGATCTAGGATGGAGATCCTATTGAACTTGATAAGAATGATGAGAATCCGATCACCTACATGAATGGTATGTGGAGATCCGACTCTGATAAATGGCTGGATGCCATGAAATCTAAAATAGAGTTCATGATTACCAATAGTGTATGGACATTTGTTGATCCACCTAAAGGGGTAAAATTCATTGGGTGTAAGTGGATTTTCAAAAGAAAAAAGAGTGCAAATGGAAAGGTAGACACCAAAAAAGCCCATCTAACTGCCAAGGAATATCATCAGTGTTGTGGTATTAACTATGATGAGATATTTTCTCCAGTAGCGATGCTCAAGTCCATTTGGATTATACTTGCAATAGTGGCACATCTGGACTATAAAATCTGGCAAATGGATATGAAAACTACATTCTTATATGGAGAGCTAGATAAAAAGATGTATACGATATAGCCTAAAGGGTTCACATCCATAGATGAGTCTATATTGTGCAAGCTTCAAAGTTCTACTTATGGATTGAAGTAGGCATCTCGGAGTTGGAACATGCATTTTGATAAGATGATTAAAATATATGGCTTCATTAAGAATGTAGAAGAACACTATATATATAAATAAGCTAATGATTTTATAGTAGTATTTGTTATATTGTATGTGGATGGCATTCTCTTAATCGAGAATGACATCCCTATATTACAAGAAATAAAGTTTTGGCTATCATCACAATTCTCCATGAAGGACTTGGGAGAAGCTTTCTACATCCTAGGAATGAAGATCTATAGAGATAAATCTAAAAGATTGCCTGGATTATCCCAGTCCACGTACATTGATACCATACTGAAGTGGTTTAGCATTGCGAATTTTAGGAAAGGCTATTTTCAGATAGGCCATGGAATTTTTCTCTCAAAGAAAGATTGTCCAACAACTCCTTAAGCGAGAGAGCATATGAGTAGAATACCATGTGCTTTAGCAGTAGGTTCTATAATATACACTGTCACATGTACGAGATAAAATGTGGCATACTTACTAAGGGTAGTGAGTAGATACCAGTATGATGAAGGTGAGAACAACTAGAAGGTTGTAAAGATAATTCTGAAGTATTTGAGAAATACTAAGGACTAGTGAGTCATTTATGGAGATGCTAGCTTGAAACTTATAGGATATACTAATTCTAATTTTCAGTCAAATCATAATGATAGTAAAAATATGATAGGATATATTTTTATCCTAAATGGTGGAGCTGTTTGCTAGAAGAGTTTTAAGCAGCACACTGTGGCAAATTCTATATGCAAGATTGAGTATATCATGGCATCCAATGCTGTGACGGAAGCTATATGGCTGCGCAAGTTCATCAGTGGGCTGAAAATGGCATCCTCCTTGGTTGGTCTAGTTCTGCTTTACTATGACAGCACTAGAGCCATAGCTCAAGCAAAGAAGCTGAAGGCATATTAGTGCACCAAGCACATTCTGCATTGTTACCACATTATACAAGAGATCATGGAGCGAGGTGATGTTGAGCTTCAGAAGATCGACAGAAAGGTGAATATGGCCGACCCATTTACTAAAACCCTCATATTCAAAGAGTTCAATGATTACAACTGGAAGATGGGCATAATATACTATTTTGATTACCTTTAGTCTAAGTGGGAGTTGTTGGAAAATGTATCCTAAAGCAAATCATCTAGGTTGTAGATGGTTGAGCTCACTGTAATATGTACATAAATTATTAATTGAATAAAATTATAATTTTGGCTTTTCATCACTTCTTGTATATCTTACTTTATGAATCCTTTTATGATGAAGTCTTTAGAACTATTTAGAATCAATAAAGAAGAATTTATTATTTAGTTCTTAAACCTATTCGTGATCAAATGATATGTTGTTACCTAAGATGAAAATATTTGTTGGGTATAGATCACTATGTGCTATGTGGATTGGTTGTCCTCTTAACCAAGAAGTGTGGTGACACTGGTATTGCATGTAAGCGAAATGTAGAAGTATATTTCACTAAACAGGATCCACTATGGAACTCTCTGCTATCAAGAGTTGCTCGCGAAGGATATGGGTATAAGTGTTCTTTAGACTTGAGGTCACCATGGTAACTTATAAGCAACTTATTGCACTTTGGTGCCAAAATACTTGAATTTCTAACTCAGTGATGAAAGATTTTTGGGTGCAGTCAAGTATTTGTTAAGTCAGTGCGTGAGTCAAGATGGGATTGACTGCTCCAAGAGCTTGGAGATAATGCATCACTGTATTTCAATTTTGAAAAATCTCAACAAGGATAATCCATATGATGGATATTGAAATTTAAAATATAATGTGGATGACTTTTTCAAGGTTGATAATTAAATTCTAGATCATCTTTCGAGTATCGAGGTCAAGGGGATGAATTATACGAAAATAATATGCTATAGGTTCATGGATGTTGCTTGGGACAATTTGATCTATTCGGACGTCGGATACTATTGGTAGATGGTCACATTGATTATTATAGAAATTGGTTCCTATGCTATCATCTTAGTATTTGAATCTATGGGGTCACACATAATAGAAGTTTTTACCTGATCTGATGGCTAATTAAGAATTCCAATGGTCTGAAACTCTATGAGCAAGAGTCCCACTAGACTGGGACTATGTGATTGGCAGTCCTAATGGACTGAGACTCTACCTTCCTGAGTCCTACTAGGTTGGGACTTTATCATTATTGGAGATTTAATTAATAATTAAATTATTGATTAACTTAATTTGATTAAGCAATAAGGTTTGGATTAAGTTTAACTGAATTGGTTTCAATTGGATTTGACTCGATTAGGTTATAAGATGATCTAATCACTAAGAAAGTTTGATTCTTGATTTAATTAGGACTTGGGCTCAATTAATTCTAATTTGATAAGGATTTAATTGAGATGGGTTAAGCCTAATTTGATTGGGCTTACTCTAGTTTAATTAGGTCAAGCCAAATTAGTTTGGATAGGAGATCTAAATGGACAAACTGCAAAGTTCAAATGAATTAGACTGCTTCCTACACTTTGATTTTTTGACTACCGCCCTCCTTCATGAAAATTCTGATTTCTCATGAATTTATTCCCATGCCTAAGAAGATTGTTGGTGCCCCATTTCTCTCCCTTTGATTTTGTCCAAGTGTTGGATAAGTTTGAAGTTTATCTTGAATTTTGAATTCAAGATAAGTGGTTAGAGGTTGGAACTAATCCAACCTCTCAACCTTATCTCATTCCTATGCCCCACAACCTTTTGGCACTCTTTCAAAAGTGGATTTTAGAGTGGGAATGCACATGAGATGAGAGTCCTTCTAGTGAGAAAACTCTGAGAATAGGGCATGGTATCTGGGCATGAGGAAAATCTTGATAAAAAAAATTCCTGTGCCATTTTATCCTTCTTATCTTCTCACATGCCACCTCTTTTATTTCTCTCTTTTTCTCAGCCATTTAAGATTAGATCTAAAGAGGGCATTAGCATATGGGAGAGTTCTTCTGAGAGTGAAAAAGTGTTTTCATAGAGAAAATCTAGAAAGAGGGTGTGAGAAGAGTTCTAGGCATGAGGGTCTTTCAAGAGTTCTTTCGTTTCTTGTCTTGCAGTTTCCTATTTCAAATTAGATCTGAGAGGGGGTGTGTGATTTTTTTTGTGAAAGTGATTTCATGGAAAAAATTAGAGAAGAGCATGAGGGACTTTCGGGCATGAGATCTGAATCTCAAAAATATACTGAGAGTGGGGACTCTTGGGTTTTAGGATGCGGGTTGCCCTAGAATTTTAACCTAAGATTCGGAAGAGAGATTGAGCGTTGTGAGTATTAGATCTCTACCAAACTTCCCACACTTCCTCATTATCCTCTCTAGTGCCTTTTTTGGTCTTCTAGAGCCTCTCAATGATCGAAAGAAGAAGATCGATCAAGATTGATCAAGATTGATTTTTGAAGGTTTCGGTGAGAAGCTAGCACTCCGCTGGAGCTAATTGGCATCAAGAGCTTCGTTTGGATGGTCCATAGATTAGGGTGTCCTGATCTTAGATTAGCACATACTAGGACAACCTCTCTACTATAAGGGATAAACCTTATAGCAGGACAACCTTATAATTAGTGTATGCTATTGAGTATTATTTAGATCTAATCTAAATAATCTAAAATAGATCTAACATCTTTTTATTTTAGATTTAAAATCAAAAAAGATGATTGATTTATAATTTGAATTTTGATTATTTAGATAAGTTCTGAATAATATGTGTTTCATGTTCTAGATATAGATCCTCTTGATGCATATGTTGATATATAGTTTTGTTTTTGAATCTAGAATTTATATATATGATATGTATGTTTTATGGAATTTAAATTATGAATTTACTTTTTACAAAACCCTATATTCAAAATTTTAGAACATGATCTAAATATTAAAATAAATTAGATCTAAAATCATGAATTGAATGTGATTCAATGTAAATTGTTTACACTTTAAAAATATTTTAAATGATTAAATAAAAAATTAGTTCTGAGATTTCAAACCCCAACCAATCAGTCTTGTACTTAATTGAGAATTAAGTGATTGTTTAAGATCTAGGATTGTGATTTAGAAGATCCTAACACAATTTCATACAACATGGGTTAAAGGATAATAGGTTAGCTTTGATTAGGTCATTAACTAGGTTTGACCTAGGGTTAGATTAAATTTGGACTAAGTTAAAAAATTGATCAAACATAATTAATAGTTAATTAGAATTAAATCATTTTTTTTTTATAGATCAATTCAATAGTTGTAGTTGATTAAAGTCCATACATCTAACAAATGAATATTGATCATGGCTCAGTGGTGGAGCCCTAGTCTTTAGGCAAACCAAATCAAACTTGATAAATCGATTGGTGTCTAAGGTAAGTTTGGTATTTCTAGACTGGTGGTTTTTAATTAGTAGCCTACTTACTAGGCCATTTCTCATGGTATCTAAGGCAAGCTTTGGTAGACCATCCTATCGATCTCACTTACTTGGCCAATATGGTTAATTAGCTTTTGATTAGGTTGCTTATTGATTCGTGCTAATGATCTAGGTGCCCAAGGACTGTAATTGATCCTAGTCCTCATCAATGACTTGAAAAGCCAGTGGAAGGATTTGACTTGGTGAAGTCAGTGTAAGTAATTTGGTTCATGTCCTTTCTATTCTTAAATCATAAATAAATTTAAATTATTTAAATTATTAGATCCTTAAAATGATAAAGTTATGGAGATAATTGAGTCATAGCCTTTCATTAAGGTATTTGATAATGGATCCAATAGTCTGGATGGACATTGGAGGCATCTTATGTCTAGTGTTCATCAAGATATTAGAATTATCATTCATCATATGATGATTAGGTCGTACTCTCTGAATAGAGATTAGGTTAGCTAAAGCTTTCCTCAGATCTGATCATTGTTCGTTTGATGTACCGAACTCTATCATGTTAATGGTTGGACCTAACTGGCACTTTTAGTGGAGGCATCTTACACCTACTGAAGAGGTTCCTGAGATAAAACTAAATTACTAAAAATTATTTAAAAAAATAATTAGTTGAGAACCTATCCATAGGTGCACATGGGATAGCCAGAGCTTTTCTTGGGCCCGTATGCAGTCTATGTGGATTCTAGTATCTACTAGAGAATTAAAGTAATTCCCCAAATTAGAGATAGAGGCTACCAATTTGTACAAAAATAATGGAAGAACCTTTAGACTAAAGTCCAAGTTTTTAGGTTTAAAAGAATTCATGTACTTTAGGTCATTATTTTCTTTTTCTTCAGATTAAGGCTAAACCCTAATTACTCCGATCACTATCAGACAGTGATGTACTTATGAGATCCAATTTTGATAATTAGTATCGAAAATTGAATTTAGTTCAGTAGCATGAAGATATTCGTGCTGGGGCTTGTAAGTCCAATCAAAATAAAAGGTCTAAGACTAACCAGAATTAGGTAGAATGCTTCTATTGTAAGAAGCAAGGTCACAAAAAGAAGAATTGTCTTACTTTCCTTAGCCCTGATAGGCTAAATAAGAGAAGAGAGCAAGAAGTTGCTTATTAAGGTTATTATATGATAATACCTTACAGTTTCTCTATTTATAATTTTATTAACTAGGTATTGGATACCGATAGTCCTATGCAATTTGTTGTAAGGATTTCAAGTAAGTAGAAAATTTAAAAATGGTGAGAAATTCCTATACACTGGGGTTGAAAATTCTATTCCAGTCCTAGCTTTAAAAATTATTGAGCTTATTTTCAAAAATTATTATTTTCAGTGATTGTCACTATTGTCCATTGTATATGATAAATATGATCTTTGTTGGCCTTTTGGCCAAAGATGATCATCATTTATCTATAAAGAAAGATTATTATGATATTATTATGAATAATATTACAATAATACATGAACAATAAAAGATAACATTTACATAGCCTGTCAAGTGTAATGTACATATTTAATAAAAATTCAAGTTATATAATATCATGGATGTCTATCTTTGGCATTATAGGCTTAGTCATCTTGATAAGAATAGGATAAATAGATTAGCTTAAGAGAAAAACCTCGATATTAATGATTGTAAATCATTGATGACCTATGAGTCTTGTCTTCTTGAGAAGATGACAAAGTCATCTTTTACAGAAAAAGATGAATGAGCTGGTGAAGTTCTGAGTCTTATACATAGTGACGTATGTATAGCTATGAACTCAAGTGCTAGAGGAGATATCAATATTTCATTATGTTTATAAATGAGCTATCTAGGCATGGGTGCATCTAGCCTGAATCATTTAAAATGTTCAAACAATTCCGTAATGAAGTAGAAAAATAAATTAGAACAAATATTAGAATTCTTCGATTAGATCGAGGAGGTGAATACTTATCTAGTAAATTTTTGACATATCTAGGAGGGAATAGGATTCTCTCAAAATGGACTCCTTTTAGAACACCACAGGATGTTGGTGTATCAAAAAGAAAAAATCAAACTTTGTTAGACATGGTTCGATCCATGATAGGGGTTTGCTAATCTACTTATTTTAGGGTTAAGCTCTTGGACTACTTATTTTACTCTAAAAATTTACATTGAGTAAATCTATCATAAAGAATCCATATGGATATGGATTAGGCGTAGACCTAGACTCTCTCACCTTTGGGCTTAGGGTTGTCAGACTTACATCAAATGTTTGCACATAGATAAACTTGGATCCTAGTCCTATAGGTTTATATTTAAGGATACCCCAAGAAAACTAGAAGATATTAGTTCTACTATGCTGAAGAACAAAAGTTGTTCAATAGGACATTCTTTTAGGTAAAGAAGTTCTTTAGAGAAGGAACTAGTGCCACTAAAGTTGAACTTGAGGAAGTTCAATTGGTAGAAGAATTGACATAATCTAGTAAACCTATAGAACTAGATTTGATTAGATCAAACTTGGAGCACATTAAAGTTGGCACCTGTTGGGGATAAATCCCGCCCCTGCCAAAGCCTGGCCCGACGCTCAACCCAATGTAACCAGTAGCCGCTGAAGAGCTTTAGCGCCAGGCGCCAGGCCGAGCCCCTACCACGGCCGAACTGCCTAGAGGCCAAACTCCCCTGCGCCAAGGTCCGGGCTGAACTCCCACCGCCAGCCGAACTTCCTGACGGCCGAGCTCCTTGGACTCCAAGCGGCAGGACTCCTCCCAGACGCCCGTTCGGCCACCCGAACTCCTCCCGGGTTTTCCTTTCGGACCGACTCCAGGCGAGCCCAGGCGGCCGAACCCCTTCGGACCGACTCCAGGCGGTCGAACTCCTCGGCAATCATCCCTCGGCCGAACTCTACAGGTGGCCGACCCTTCAGCCAGCCGAGCTCCTCCCGGGTTTCCCCTTCGGCCGAACTCCTTCGGACTCCCCACGGCCGAACTCCTTCGGACCGACTCCATGCGGCCGAACTCCTTCGGACTTCCCACGGCCGAACTCCTTCGGACCGACTCCAAGCGGCCGAGCTTCAATGAAGTCCTCTCAGCGGCCGAACTCCTCAGCGGACGGGCTTTAGTGGAATCCCCAAGCGGTCGTCACTCAGGAGCCCGAACTCCTCAGCAGTCGTCACTTAGGAGCCCGAACTCCTCAGCAGTCGTCACTGGGCCAAACTCCTCAGCGGTCGCCCTCATCAAACTTCGGCCGACCGAGCTCCTACCGAACTCTCAAGTGTCCAAGCCTCAGCCGAAGTCCAACAGCCGGCCGAACCCCAAACGGCCGAGCTTCGGATTCTCAGCAGCCGAACTCTTCTGCGGACGAGCCTTAGCTGCATACCTCTAGCCAGACGCCTATGGGAGCCGAACTCCCTCCTATCTTCCTCTTCAGGAGCCCGAACTCCTCCGAAATGGGCACACGACGAAGGCCTTCAACCCTTCATTCGGCAAGCTCTGCAACCATCACCATCAGTCAGTCCGCCGCACCATCAGTCAGTCCGCCGCGGGCGATAGCGACCCACTGTCAGGCGGCGATGGCTGTCACCCTCAATCCGCCGCACACGGCACCATCCCGTGAGACTGACTCCGCCGAACCTCGAGCGGCCCGCCAGCATGCGGCTGCAGTTGTCACCATCAAGCTCCACTATATAAAGGACCCTCCCGATATGCTAAGGCTGAGCTCTCTGAACTCTCGACTCTCTAAGCTCTCCTCCTCATCTCTAAGCTCCGGAACTCGTTCCGAGCACTCCATTACTGTTGGCCGGAAACTAACTTGACCGTCGGAGGGTCCTGCCGGAGCCACCCCCCCCACCGATTCCGAACGGGACTTCGTTTTGCAGGTCCCCGGCGGCGACCTCTGCTGCCTCGATTTTGGCAACCTCCGGCGAGGATGGATTTCTGCACCAACAGATTGGCGCTAGAGGAAGGGCATGAACCTTCGAGGTTCCCTTGTTCTTAAAGGAGTGCTCGGCGACGATTTCCTTCCCCTGCTCCGGATCTCTCTTCTCCCTCTTCAAGATTCCTTTTCTGAAAAGAAAAATGCCCCCCAGAAGAGCCTCGACCTGAAGGTCGGCAGCCTCCGCGGCCTGATCCCGTTCGGGTCCGTCCGCTCCCACTCTGGCCCCGGCAGCTCAGGTTCCACCTGTACGTGCGGTGGATGTGAAGCAGTTCGACCTACTTGTCCGACAGGTCCGTGGCCTCACGGAGGCATTGCAGGCTATACAGCAGTCCTCGGTGGTGACTCCACCAGAGAACCCACCATTGGGACGTCGGGAATCGGCCTCAAGGAAGTGTACCAAGGCCAGCGTACCGGTCGCCCCAGAGAAGGGGAAACCGAGGGCCAGGGATCCGTGTTCGGATCATTGTTATCTTCTGGGGGAGACCTTTCCCACTCGTAGTCAGAAGCATCCGAAGATCAGCAGCCAAGACGACGCCCTCGATTGCAGGCTACGGGAGATGGACCGGCGTATTTAAGAGCTCGACCGCGTCACCTCGGCTCATCATGCCGGCGTCCGTGCCGAACCTCCCTTTTCTCCCCAAATTATGCAAGAACCTGTTCCACCGACCTTCGAGCTCCCTCAACTGGAAAGCTACGATGGAACTTCTGATCCGGTTGATCACCTGGGGGCCTTCCGTGCCATGATGCTGCTTCACGGCGCTTCAGATGCCATGCTGTGCCGAGCCTTCCCATCTACCTTAAAGGGAGCAGCGAGGAACTGGTACTCGGCGTTGAAGCCAAACACGATCTTCTCTTTCGACCAGATGAGCAGTCGATTCGCGGCCCACTTCATCAGCAGCCGACGACCGAGCTGAGGTTCAGATTCCCTGATGAGCGTCAAGCAGAAGCAAGGGGAATCCATCCGGACTTACGTCACTTGGTTTAACGTCGCGGCATTGGAAGTCCGGGACCTAGACCAGTCTGTCGCGATGGCCGCACTTAAGGGCGGCCTTCAGAAAAATAACTTGCTGTTCTCTCTGGAAAAAAAGTATCCCAGGGACTTCGCCGACCTGCTGGCTCGAGCCGAGAGATATGCCCGTGCGGAAGAAGCCTTCAAATTGAAAGATGAGGAGCTCGTCAGAAAGGACCGACTGGCGGACGAGGAAGAGCTGGGTGAAGTTCGGCTGCACTCGCAGACCCCCTACGAAAGCAGGCGGGCCCGAACTCCTCGAACTCGCCCTGATAAAGAGGCACGAAGAAGTCCTCCTCCCGGAAGGTTCCGCCGCTATGCCCCCCTCAACGCTCCTCGAACCCAGATTCTCACCGAAGTAAAAAACCAGCTGCCAAGACCGGAAGGATTACGATCTCCCCCAAATAAGCGCGATCGAAATAAGTACTGCCTCTACCATCACGACCATGGCCACGACACGGAGGGATGCATCCAGCTCCGAGATGAAATTGAGGAGCTCGTCAGAACGGGGCGGCTGGGTAAATTCCTCCGGTACCGGCCTGAAGCAGAAAAAGATCGGCTAAGGGCGCTGCCGTAGCCAGAGACTGCAAGAAGGTCGGCCACCTTACGGCGTCGTTCACATTGCCCCTGGGAAGATCTCGGTGCATCAGCGATTCATCGTCTCCCAGCAACAAGAGCTTGCACCAAATTGAGGAGGCCAGCATGAGGAGGTCGTCCACCCCGGAACTTATTGCCGAAGAAATGCGGAGGAACAACGTTATCACGATCTTGAAATACAGAATTTGGGGATGCGCTACTAGTAACTTCCTTTCAATAAAATTTCTTTCTTTCGATAATATTATTCCTGGATGCGAAAACCATGTAGTGATAGGGAAAGAGCAGCCAACCGCGTTAGGAACAAGAGGAGAACCTCATCCTAACGCGAGCAATAAGCTCGGTCGCAGGAGATAAGATCTCCCCCGAGCGCGCACTTCAACCTCGGCTAGTGATAAGATCTCTCCCGAGCGACCGGAACAACCTCGGTTAGGAACAGGAGGAGAACCTCGTCCTAACACGAGCACCAACCTCGGCTAGAGATAAGATCTCTCCCGAGCGACCGTTGCAACAACCTTCGGCTAGAGATAAGATCTCTCCCTGAGCGACCGTGAACAACCTCGGTTAGGAACAGGAGGAGAACCTCGTCCTAACGCGAGCACCAACCTCGGCTAGAGATAAGATCTCTCCCGAGCGATCGTTGACAACCTCGGCTAGAGATAAGATCTCTCCCTGAGCGATCGGAACAACCTCGGTTAGGAACAGGAGGAGAACCTCGTCCTAACACGAGCACCAACCTCGGCTAGAGATAAGATCTCTCCCGAGCGACCGTCAACAACCTCGGCTAGAGATAAGATCTCTCCTGAGCGACCGTGAACAACCTCGGTTAGGAACAGGAGGAGAACCTAGTCCTAACGCGAGCACCAACCTCGGCTAGAGATAAGATCTCTCCCGAGCGACCGTTGACAACCTCGGCTAGAGATAAGATCTCTCCAGAGCGACCGTGAACAACCTCGGTTAGGAACAGGAGGAGAACCTCATCCTAACACGAGCACCAACCTCGGCTAGAGATAAGATCTCTCCCGAGCGACCGAATCAACCTCGGCTAGAGATAAGATCTCTCCCGAGCGATCGGAACAACCTCGGTTAGGAACAGGAGGAGAACCTCGTCCTAACACGAGCACCAATCTCGGCTAGAGATAAGATCTCTCCCAAGCGACCGTTGACAACCTCGGCTAGAGATAAGATCTCTCCTGAGCGACCGTGAACAACCTCGATTAGGAACAGGAGGAGAACCTCGTCCTAACATGAGCACCAACCTCGGCTAGAGATAAGATCTCTCCGAGCGACCGAATCAACCTCGGCTAGAGATAAGATCTCTCCCGAGCGATCGTGAACAACCTCGGTTAGGAACAGGAGGAGAACCTCATCCTAACACGAGCACCAACCTCGGATAGAGATAAGATCTCTCCCGAGCGACCGTTGACAACCTCGGCTAGAGATAAGATCTCTCCCTGAGCGATCGTGAACAACCTCGGTTAGGAACAGGAGGAGAACCTCGTCCTAACACGAGCACCAACCTCGGCTAGAGATAAGATCTCTCCCGAGCGACCGTTGACAACCTCGGCTAGAGATAAGATCTCTCCCGAGCGACCGTGAACAACCTCGGTTAGGAATAGGAGGAGAACCTCGTCCTAACATGAGCACCAACCTCGGCTAGAGATAAGATCTCTCCCGAGCGACCGTTGACAACCTCGGCTAGAGATAAGATCTCTCCTGAGCGACCGTGAACAACCTCGGTTAGGAACAGGAGGAGAACCTCGTCCTAACACGAGCACCAACCTCGGCTAGAGATAAGATCTCTCCCGAGCGACCGTATCAACCTCGGCTAGAGATAAGATCTCTCCCGAGCGACCGGAACAACCTCGGTTAGGAACAGGAGGAGAACCTCGTCCTAATGCGAGCACCAACCTCGGATAGAGATAAGATCTCTCCCGAGCGACCGTTGACAACCTCGGCTAGAGATAAGATCTCTCCTGAGCGACCGTGAACAACCTCAGTTAGGAACAGGAGGAGAACCTCGTCCTAATGCGAGCACCAACCTCGACTAGAGACGAGATCTCCCCCGAAGAAGCTCGACTGCAGGAGATAAGATCTCCCCCGAGCGCGCACTTCAACCTCGGCTGCAAGAGAGGAGGTCTCCCTCGAGTCGACTTCAACTGATGAAGACAACGTCGCCCCCGAGGAGCTCAAATCCGACCTCGACCGTAGGAGGCGAGATTTACTTCGGCTTCAACATCAGCTTCATCGACTTTAGCTGGAAACGAGTTCCATTTCAACTCCAAACATCGACTGAAGATGAGGTCTCCCCCAAGCCTCAGCCTCAACTTCAGCGTCAATATTGGCTGGAGATGAGACCTCCCCCGAGCTTCAGCTGCAACAAATGCGGAGCCTGGAAGAAGACTTCGGCAGTCGCCTGTTTTGGTACTCCCTCCCTTCAATTTTTGAACTCGGGAGTGGGGGGGCTACTGTTGGGGATAAATCCCGCTCCTGCCGAAGCCTGGCCCGACGCTCAGCCCAATGTAACCAGTAGCCGCTGAAGAGCTTTAGTGCCAGGCGCCAGGCCGAGCCCCTACCACGGCCGAATTGCCTAGAGGCCGAACTCCCCTGCGCCAAGGTCCGGGCCGAACTCCCACCACCAGCCGAACTTCCTGACAGCCGAGCTCCTTGGACTCCAAGCGGCAGGACTCCTCCCAGACGCCCGTTCGGCCACCCGAACTCCTCCTGGGTTTTCCTTTCGGACCGACTCCAGGCGAGCCCAGGCGGTCGAACCCCTTCGGACCGACTCCAGGCGGTCGAACTCCTCGGCAATCGTCCCTCGGCCGAACTCTACAGGTGGCCGACCCTTCAGCCAGCTGAGCTCCTCGTGGGTTTCCCCTTCGGCCGAACTCCTTCGGACTCCCCACGGCCGAACTCCTTCGGACCGACTCCATGCGGCCGAACTCCTTCGGACTTCCCACGGCCGAACTCCTTCGGACCGACTCCAAGCGGCCGAGCTTCAATGAAGTCCTCTCAAGCGGCCGAACTCCTCAGCGGACGGGCTTTAGTGGAATCCCCAAGCGGTCGTCACTCAGGAGCCCGAACTCCTCAGCAGTCGTCACTTAGGAGCCCGAACTCCTCAGCAGTCGTCACTGGGCCGAACTCCTCAGCGGTCGCCCTCATCAAACTTCGACCGACCGAGCTCCTACCGAACTCTCAAGTGTCCAAGCCTCAGCCGAAGTCCAACAGCCGGCCGAACCCCAAACGGTCGAGCTTCGGATTCTCAGCAGCCGAACTCTTCTGCGGACGAGCCTTAGCTGCATACCTCTAGCCAGACGCCTATGGGAGCCGAACTCCCTCCTATCTTCCTCTTCAGGAGCCCGAACTCCTCCAAAATGGGCACACGATGAAGGCCTTCAACCCTTCATTCGGCAAGCTCTGCAACCATCACCATCAGTCAGTCCGCCGCACCATCAGTCAGTCCACCGCGGGCGATAGCGACCCACTGTCAGGCGGCGATGGCTGTCACCCTCAATCCGCCGCACACGGCACCATCCCGTGAGACTGACTTCGCCGAACCTCGAGCGGCCCGCCAGCATGCGGCTGCAGTTGTCACCATCAAGCTCTACTATATAAAGGACCCTCCCGATATGCAAAGGCTGAGCTCTCTGAACTCTCGACTCTCTAAGCTCTCCTCCTCATCTCTAAGCTCCGGAACTCATTCCGAGCACTCCATTACTATTGGCCGGAAACTAACTTGACCGTCGGAGGGTCCTGCCGGAGCCACCCCCCCCACCGGTTCCGGATGGGACTTCGTTTTGCAGGTCCCCGACGGGGACCTCTGCTGCCTTAATTTCGGCAACCTCCGGCGAGGACGGATTTCTGCACCAACAGCACCATTAAGAAGATTTGGTAGAGTACCATGTTAGTTGGATAGATACTTCGATATCTAGGTCCAGAATGGTGATCCTATTGAGCTTGATAAGAATAAGGATCTGATCACCTATATGAATGCTATGCAGAGATCAAACTCTGAGAAATAGCTTGAAACCATAAAATCCAAATTGAAGTCCATTAAAATCAATAGTGTATGGACACTAGTTGATTCACCTGAAGAGATAAAATCCATTGGATGTGAATGAATTTTTAAAAGAATTAGAGTGGCACAGATGGAAAGGTGGAGACCTATAAAGCCCATTTGGATATCTTCTCAGAGTTGGAAACTTGCATTTTGAATGTATATCTTCATTATGAAGAGGAACCCTGCATTTGTAAATGGGCAAAAGGTTCTGTAGTATTATTCTTTATGTTATCAAATGATGATATTCTCTTAATCAGGAATGACATTCTAGCATTATAGAAAATAAAGGTTTAGCTGTCATCTTATTTCTTCATATAGGATTTGGAAGAAGCATCCTACATCCTAGGGATGAAGATCTATGGAGATAGATCTAAAAGAATGCTTGGATTGTCCCAATCCATGTATGGAACTAGATATGGTATACACTAGAGATAGTGAGCAGATACCAGTCAGATCCAGATAAAAACCACTAGAAGATTGTATAGACAATCTTCAAGTATTTAAGAAATACTAAGATCTAGTGACTCATATATGGAGAAACTAACTTAAATCTTATGAGATATTTTGATTCTAGTTTTTAGTCAGATAAAGATGATAGTAGTAGAGTGTCAGGTTATGAATTTATCCTAATTAGAGGAGCACTTTGCTGGAAAAGTTTCAAGCAGAATACTGTAGCCTATTTTATTAGTGATGTAGAGTACATCATGGCATTTGATGCTGCTATGGAGGCTGTGTGGTGGCATAAGTTTATTAGTAAGCTGGAAAAGGCACCCTCCATCCATGATCCAATCCTAATGTAGCACTGGAGCCATAGCTCAAGCTAAAGAATAGAAGGTACACCATAAGACTAGCATTCTCTGCATCTTTACCATCTTAGATTTTAGATTAGGATGACATCAATCTGTAGAAGGTCAACAAAAAAAAGAGAACTTAACCGACCCAATTGCTAAAGCCTTAGAACTAAGGAGTTCTGTGAGCTCAAGTGGAAGATAGGATATTTGATATTATTTTGATTGGCTTTAGTCCAAGTAGGAGTTGTTAGAAAATATATCCTAAAGCCAATCATCTAAGTTATAGATGATTGAAATTAGTATATGAATTATCAAATAATAATAGTTATTTGGCTTATTCATCATAAAAGTTTTATCTTTCTTAATTAAACTCCTAAGTTATGATGAAGTCCTTAGAATTGCACTTAATTGATAAAGAAGGATTTATCAAATGATTAAATTTATTCACAACCAAATGATAAGTTATTAATAAGAACGATAACTTATCGAGTGTAGGTCGTTGTATGTTGTATGTATTGGTTGTCCTCATAACCAAGTGGTATGGAGACATGGTATGACATGCAAGTGAGATGTAGAAGCACATCTACACTAAACATGAGTAATGTAGTACTCTACTATCAAGAGTAGCTAGTTAAGGCTAATGGATATAAGTGTCTCTCCAACCTGAGATCACCATGGTGACTTGTAAGCAACTCACTATATTTTGTTGCCAAACTATTTATATTTTTAGTATAGGATCGAAAGGTTTTTAGGTATAGTCAAGTACTTATAAAGTCAGTATGTGAGTCAAGATGGGATTGACCACTCCTGATTAACTTCAGAAAGCGAATGTCTTGATGTATTTCAATTTAGCAAAACCTAGGCCTAGGTAATCCTCATAAGGAGTCATGGGATTTGCAAAATTTTGAAACATAATATGGATGACTTGTATGAGTGTTGATAATAAACTCAAAGTCATCTTGAGCATTATGGATCAAATGGATGAATTATATGGTAACCATAGGCCATGATTCTAAGAATGTTGCTTTGCATACACTCGATCTATCCAAACATCAGGTACCATTATTAGATGGTCATTTCAATTGATACAAGAATTGATTCCTATGCTATCGGCTTAGATTCAAACTTATGGAGTCATACATATAAGAGATTGCTACCTAATCAGATGGTTGATCAATGATTGAGAATCGTTCAGTGATCGAATCATCAATACGATTGATGATCGATCAAGCGCAAGTGTTATAGGAGGATCGATTAGCAATTTGATGGCTAATTAGCTCAATCTGATTGAGCAATTGGATTAAGATCAAGTCTAATTAAATTATATTCAATTAGAATTATTTTGAGCTTAATTGGGTTAAGTTCAATTGGTTTATTGGATAAGCCAATTATAAGAAAAAATAATTTCTTATTAAACTAGGACTTGAATGCACTTATTTTTTGATTGAGTTAGAATATAAATTAGATTTAAATTTAATTAAATCTAATTTAGTTGGGCTCCTAGTTGGACTAGGATCATCTTTAATTGGATTGCATTTATTTTGGTTTAAATAAGATTTAAATTGGGTTTGACCTAGTTTAAATAGGAGAGTCCTATTTGGACTAAGACTCCTCCTCTTTCTCTTGCACCTAGAAAATTAAATCTGATTTAATTGGGATACTAGTTGGACTAGGATCATCTTTAATTGGATTGCATTTATTTTGATTTAAATAAGATTTAAATTGGATTTGACCTAGTCTAAATAGGAGAGTCCTATTTGGACTAAGACTCCTCTTTCTTTTGCACCTACAAAATTAAATCTGATTTAATTGGGCTCCTAGTTGGACTAGGATCATCTTTAATTGGATTGCATTTATTCTAGTTTAAATAAGATTTAAATTGGGTTTGACCTAGTCTAAATAGGAGAGTCCTATTTGGACTAAGACTCCTCCTCTTTCCCTTGCACCTAGAACCACACGCCATACATTTATTTTCCTGATGTTTATGTGAAACATTCCCTGCCTAAGAGAACTTTTATGGGCATAAGATTGGTCCCCATGCGCTATATCTGATTGGTTTTGGAGTTAGTTTTAAATTGGTCAAAATTAGCAAGTGGTTATGCCTTGGATAGAGTCCTTGAATTCCAAAACTCCTCTTCTCCCTTTGCACCATATTTTCCATGCCAAGAAGTTTTTTTGGTCACCACTTTTTCTTCTTATTTTGTCCATGAGGTTCTGATTGCACATGCCAAAAAAATTAGGGGGTGGAATCCAAGAGTTGGACGCCACCCCAAACTCCTTGTTTAAATCACTAAAAGGTAGGGATTTGACCTAGTCTTCCTAATTCATTGGGTGCCTCCTATTTAAATGATATATGGTGTGACAAACCTAGTTTTTGGACATGCAAATTAGAAAGAGAGAGAGAGGGGTGCGTGGAGGTGGGTGCTCCAAAATTGTTGGGCGTGGAGGTCTCTTTGGACATCAGGTTGTTGATGTTCTCATGAGAGAAAAAAGAGAGAAGAATGTCTTCTCTTATTTTTCTTCCATGCCCCTTTTCTTTCAAATTTTTGTGAGATTTTTCTATGATAAAAATCATAGAGAAAGAGGGCCATGAAGCATGAAAATTTTCTAGAGGAGATGGTCTCCTCTTGTCTAAGTGTGAAGATCGATTTAGGACATCAATGGTTGATGTCCTAAATAAAAGATGAGTCTTCTCTTAAAGGTCTTTCTTCAAGCCTTTTCTTTTCTATTTGTTGGGAGATCCAAGAGTTGGACTTCTTCTTCAGTCCTCCTCTTATTCTTCATCTCTTGGGAGGTCTAAGAGATCTGAAGAATTTTTATAGGTCGACCATCAGGAGGGATCCATGAGAAGCTAGCACTTCGAGCGAATATTCATTTGATGAACCTCCGATCTGCATAGGGATCTTATGTGGATTATCCATAGAGGCTGAACATCCTATGCAGCTCCAAGCAATAGGAACAACATTGGTTTTCAACTGCAGCATTCTTGACCCATGCAAAGATAAGAGATTTGATCTCTTTTCTAATGTAGCTGCAATCTAGGATTTCTAGAATAGTTTTAAATCTAAGGTATTGATGGGATCAATACCAATCTATGTTTTCTATTTTTAGATTTATATATGGATCATAATATATTATAGATCCTAGATGTAGGATTTAGTGATTAGATCACATGCATAAATAGATTAAATAGTTTAATCTATGTCTTCTGCTACAATCTATTTTGATTTTGAAATGTATGCATGAAATCCTGCATGATTTTCCAATAGGTTGGATGCTCTGTGCGGCTACATTGTGATGTAAGGAGCCCTAGTTCATAGTTTTTAGTTGCAGAGATTATCTTTCCATACTCAGGTATTGTATTTTGAGCAAAAGTAGGATAGTACATGTGATTTATTGTTCTTTGCTTTCAGCATTTTCTCATATATATATATATCATGTCACGATCCTAGTATAGGATTTCTTATGATTAGCTCATATGCACGTATAGATTAATTAGATTAATCTTAGTCTTGCACTATAAATTATTCAAAAAAGTTTGAAAATGCATGCTTAAAACTCTGCAAGTTTCCTTTAGAAGTGACCATCTAGCAATGATACCCGACGTCTGGATAGGCCAAATGTACGTGAAGCGATATTCAAAACATACTAGAATATGGTTATCATATAATTCACCCCTTTGACCTCTATGCTTAGGATGACTCAGAGTTAAACTATCAACCCTTTTTAGTACATCTATAATGTGTCTCAATCTAATCAGTCCTATGACTCCTCATAAGGACTATCCTTGCCATGGTTTTGCTGAATTAAAATACAATGTAACACATCTGAAATCAGGAATGTTCAATCCTATCTTGACTCATACACTGACTCTATAAGTACTTGATGGTGCCCAAAAATATTTTGTCATTAAATTAGAAATTCAGGTAGTCCCACACCAAAGCATAGTGAGTTGCTTGAAAGTCATCATGGTGATCTCAGGTCGAAGAGGCATTTATACCCATATCTCTTCGAAGCAAGTCTTGACAGCAAAATGCTCTGAAGTTTGTCATGTTTATTGTAGACATACTCCTACATCTCACCTGTATAACATATCAGTGTCTCCACACTCCTTGGTTAAGAGGACAACCAACCTGATGGAACTGATCTAGGATTTCAAGGTTCGATTTTGAAACTTTTTCAAAAAGGCTGTGAAAAAAGATGAATTAATCACATCAATTAATAAAAAAAATAATATAAAACCCTAGATGTAGGATCCTATTATATGATTATAGCATGCTATTAAATCAAAAAATAAAATATCCAAAGAAAAAATTATTGATCACATCAACATAGATCTACACTAGATCTAAACTAGATATATAATAGGGAGATCAGATCACCCTTAACTTTGAATCTCAAATTTCTTAAGTCGATGATCCAGATCTGAGATGGTTGCTCTATGCCACACATGCATCTAGCCTCTATGAGTTATCCACACAAGCTCTCGATCGTAGATCTAAAGTTCAATGCTCGAAAATCAGCACAGTATGCTATTACTTTGCTGATCCTTCTTCGACGATCATTCTGGATCTTTCTTCCTTCAAGCTTGGACTCTTTAATTTTTTGAAGTTGAGAAAGATGATTTGTGATACTGAGACACCTCTCAAATACTCATAAAGATGGAGGAATAGGAGTGGAAGAAAAATCATAGAAGAAGACCCTCTTCTTCTTCTTTCTTCTCTCACCAAGGCTCCTTGATTGGTGCCCATACAATTTTCAAGTCTAACCTTTTCTCTCCTAGGTTGTCCCATGCCCCAATATCCCTCTCAAGTCTCTATAAGTTATGAAAAAATCAAATCAAAAAACCTTTTATATATGGAGATATGGAGCATCCTTGACTAGGTCAAATACCTAGTCAAGAGATATCTAAATAGGGCTAGACTTGGGGTGCCCAACTCTTGGGCACCTACTCCTTCTTTTCTACCGTGGACTACTAGGTTTTATCACATAAAACCTCTCTTAAGGTGCCCCCTCCTTCTTTTCTACCGTGGACAACCATGTTTTATCGCACAAAACCTCTCTTAAAAGTCATGAAAAAATCACCAAAAAATCAAGGGTGTGGGCGGCATAAAGAGGGAGGAGTTTTAGTTGCTTAAAATTCTATCTCATAGAATTTAAATCAACTCAAACTCCTTCTTTGACTTGGTCCACCTTAATTTTTCCATGTAAGAAAGAAGGGAGGGACTTAGGATGCACATGGAGGCCTAGGAGAGAAGATTTTCATGAAAAAATCCAAAGCAAATGGCGTGGGGGGAGTTAGGGCTAAGGTGGTCCATGGAGATCGGAGTCATAGTCTCACTAGGACTCCTAGTTTGACTTGGTCCAACTTGATCCTTGGACCAAATTAAATCATTATTTAATTAATTCAATTAGATTAGATCTTAGTCCAAGAGACTAGGAATCCTAGTTTGACTTGGTCCAACTTGATCCTTGGACCAAATTAAATCATTATTTAATTAATTCAATTAGATTAGGTCTTAGTCCAACAAATAATCTAATTAACTCAAATTAAATTTAATTTAATTTTGATTCAATTTTTTAATCAAATTAAAAATTGGGTTGATACAAGTGCTAATTAAACTAGGACTAGTCCTTCCTTGCAATTGGCTTATCCAATAAACTAATTGAACTTGATCCAATCAAGTCCAAACTAAATTTAATTAAATTATATTTAATTAAACTTAATTTTAATTCTTTGGATTAATTAAATTCAGCTAATTAGTAATTAAATTACTAATCGATCCTCCTGCAATACTTGCACTAGGTCAAACATCAATCGTATTGATAGTTTAACCTATGAATGATTCTTAATCATCGATCAACCATTCGATTAAATCAAGAACTCTTATGTGTGTAATCTTATAAGTCCAAATATAAGTCGATAGTATAAAAATAAATTTCTATACCAATCAAAGTGATCATTTAGCAATGGTATCCGATGGTCGGATAGGTCGAATGTGTAGTAGAACATCCTTAGAATCCATGTGGATATAGTTTCCGCATAATTTATCTCCTTGACCAAAATGCTCATAAGATACCTCAGAGTTTAACTGTCAACTCCGATTAGATCATCCATATTGTATTTCAAAATATCAAATCCATCTCATCGATTATCTTAGCCAAGGTTTTTGCTATATTGAAATACAGTGATGCATTCTTCTCTAACTCTTGGGGTGGTCAATCCCATCTTGATCACTCACGAACATTGCAAGTACTTGACTGTGCCTAGAAACCTTCCATCACTGAATTAGAAATTTTCTTGCAAGCCACTGTTGTGATCTCAAGTCCAAAGGATACTTATACCTATATCCCATCAGAGCAATTCTCGACAGTAGAATGCTCTGGAGTTGATCACATTCAATGATGATGTATCTTTATATCTCATTTGTATTCTATACTAGTATCTCTATACTTCTTGGTTAAAAGGACAATCAATCTATATAGCATACAACAATCTATGCTCGATAAATACTATCATCCTAATTAACAGTACATCATTTGGTCATGAATAGTTTTAAGGATTAATCGATAAAATTTTTTTTATGAAAACTAAATAGTCCTAAGAACTTCATCATAATAATGAAGTTCATTAGAATATGTATACCTTATGATGAAAATATCAAAATATTTATTTTATTTATTAATAAATTAATTATAATTATAATATAGCTTAACTATCAACAAATTGAAGATTGGCTTTGGAATACATTTCTCAATAACTCTCACATATCCTAAAGCTACTCGGCATAGTATCTAATACCCATCTTCGACTTGTGTTCGTTGAACTCCTTTATCGCTAGGGCATTAGTGAAGGGATAGGCCAGGTTCTTCATTTTGTTGATCTTCTGAAGGTCAACGTCACCTCTATCCATGATCTTCCAAATCAGATGATAGTGGTGCAATATGTGCTTCATCCGTTGGTGTGCCTTTGGTTTCTTCGTCGGAGCAATAGCACTAGTGCTATCGCACTAGAGCAGGATTGGACCATCAAGGAAGGATGCTACTTTAAGCTCGGTGATGAACTTTCTTAGCCACATAGCTTTCTTCGTGGCATCTGATGCTGCGATGTACTCTGCTTCACAAATAGAGTCTGCCATAGTATGCTGTTTGGAACTCTTCCAATAGATGACTACATCATTTTGGATAAAGATATAACCCAACATGCTTCTACTATCATCATGGTCAGATTGAAAGCTGAAGTTAGTAAACCCCACAAGTTTCAAATCTAACTTACCATAAATCAACCATTGGTTCTTAGTATTTCTCAAATACCTAAAGATGATTTTCACCACTTTTCAGTGATTCTCTCCTAGATCAAATTGGTATATACTCACTACTCCTAGTGAGTATGCCACATCTGGTCTCATACATGTCATGATGTACATGATAGATCCCACTGTCGAAGCATATGGGACTCTACTCACATGCTCTCTCTATTCAGAAGTTGTCGGACAATCCTTCTTAGAGAGAGAAATTTCATGTCCTAGTGGAAGATAGCTCCTTTTAAAATTCTCCAAGCTAAACCTTTTTAGCATAGTTTCTATTTACGTGGACTGGGATAACCCAAGCATCTTCTTAGATCTAATCCTATAGATCTTCATCCCTAGGATGTAGGATGCTTCACCCAAGTTCTTCATGGAGAACTAAGATGACAACCAAACTTTTATTCCTTGTAGTGCGGGAATGTCATTTTCAATTAAAAGAATATCATCCACGTACAAAACATGAAATACCATAGCTGAACTATTTATCCATTTGTAAATGTAAGGCTCTTCTCCGTTCTTAACGAAGCTATACGTTTTGATCATCTTTCAAAATGCATGTTCCAACACCGAGATGCTTGCTTCAATCCATAAATGAATCTCTAAAGCTTGCATACCTTGGACTCATCTATAGATGTGAACCCCTCAGGTTGTATCATATACACTTCTTTGATCAGCACTCCATTCAAGAAAGCCGTCTTCACATCCATCTACCAGATCTCATAGTCCAGATGGGCAGCTATAGCAAGCATTATCTGAATGAATTTTGGCATTGCCGTGGGGAGAATATCTCATCATAGTCAATACCATAACATTGATGATATCCCTTGGCAACCAGATGGGCTTTATAAATCTCCACCTTTCCATCTGTGCTCCTCTTTCTTTTGAAGATCTACTTACACCCAATTGGTTTAATGCCTTTAGATGGGTCAATCAAAGTCCATACATCATTGACCTTCATGAACTCCATTTTAGATTTCATGGCCTCAAGCCATTTCTCGAAATTAGGCCTCTGCATTGCATCCATATAAGTGATCGGATCCTCATCATTCTCATTGAGTTCGATGGGATCACCATCCCATACCAAGAAATCATAGTATCTATCCAACTGACGTGGTACTCTATCGGATCGTCTTAATGGTGCAGGTCCATTAGGGTCTAGATTTTATTTAGTCAAATCCGATTTTGGTTCAACTATAGGTGTCAATGTTTTTACCTATTGAACTTCAATAAGTTCAACCTTAGAGGCAATAATTTCTTCACCATGGAACTCTTTTTTCAAAAAAATTACATTAAGGCTAATGAATACTTTTTGTTCATCAGTATGGTAGAAAATATATCCTTTTAATTCATTGGGATATCCTATAAATATCCACTTATCAGACCTAGATCCAAGTTTATCTAAGATTAACCGTTTCACATAAGCCGAGCACCCCCAGATCCTAAGGTGTGAAAGTACTGGCTTTTGCCCTATCCATATCTCATATAAAATTTTAATTACAAACTTATTTAAAATCCTATTTAAAAGATAGCAAGCTGATTTGAGTGCATATCTCTAGAAGGATATTGGCAAGTTGGCAAAATCCATCATAGATCGAACCATGTCTAACAGAATCTAATTTCTCCTTTTCGACACACCATTATGCTGTGGTGTTTCTAGAGGAGTCCATTAGGAGGGAATTCTATTTTCTCCTAAATATGTAAGAAACTCATCAGAAAGGTATTTCCTCCTTGGTTAGACCGAAGAGTTTAAATACTCTTCTTAGTTTGTTTTTCTACTTCTCTTCGAAATCGTTTCAATATTTTAAATGAATCCAACTTATGTTTCATCAAATAGACATATCCATATCTAGATAAATTATCGGTGAAAGTGATGAAGTAGAAATACCTACCCCTGGCATTAGTGCTCATAGGTCCACATACATCAATATATACTAGACCTAAGAGCTTAGTGGCTCTCTCATCTTTTTCAGTAAAATATGATTTAGTCATTTTTTTCAAGTAGACAAGACTCATAGACTAAAAGTGATTCATAATCACTGACTTCGAGGATTCCTTCTTGAGTTAATCTATTTATCTCATTCTTGTTTATATGACCTAGCCTACAGTGCCATAAGTACATATCAAATACACTATCTAATCTAGGATGCTTGCCAGTAGAATAGACTACATTAATAAATTGTGATAACATATATACACCATTATTCAAGCATTCAGAGAATATAATAACACCATTCATAATGATATTACAAAACTCTTTCTTTATTGAAATTTCATAATTGTCTTTGGCAGAAAGGCCTATAGAAATGATATTCAAAAGGAAACTAGGACAAAAGTGACAATCACTAAGAACAATGATGTGAGATCCAAATATAAGTTTCAAGATTTCTAATGCTAGAACTAAAACTAGTCTTCCATCTTCAACATTCAGGAACCTCTCGCCTTGCTCGAATCTCCTACTAACCTATAACCCCTGTAATGAATTATAATATGATAAGGGCTATCGATATCCAATATCTAGTTAGTAATATCATAAATAAAAGAATTGCAAGAAGTTATCATATAAATATCTTGTCCGACAATAACTTGCTTCTTTCTCAGCTTGTTTGGATCCAGGAAGGCAATATACTGAGGATAGTTCCTCTTTCAGTGCCCCCACTTCTTATAGAAGAAGCACTCAACTTGACTGTTATCGAGCTTTACTTTTTTGGTCTGACCCTACATAAATGTCCTAGCCTGAACATGCACCTTCTTACTCTTCTTCTTTTTGTTCTTCTTTCTTTTCTTAAAGGATAAAGAATCAAAAGAAGAACCTTCCACTAAGTTCACCGACTACTTGTGGAGCTGATAATCCTTCTAAAAGTTCTAAAGTAACCCCAGTAACCCATAGTAGTTTACTTCAGTTTTTATCATTCTTTAATGAGTAAGGAATGGGAGATAAGATTTAGGCAACAAGTTTAAAATCATATCTATCTCTAGCTTGCTCAAATGCTCAATCAGCTCGATCATGTATAGTACATGATTAGTGACTAATGCTCCATCCCTCATCTTGGCATTGAAGATGGCATAACTAGTCTTGTGTCTTTCAATATCATCGGGTGTGCTAAAAGACTCCTTCAATATTTGAAGCATGTCTTCTGGCTGAGCAGACTCGAATCTATGATTGAACTTGTTACTCATGGCTGCTAGCATGATATAATGCATCATGGTTCGATCATTGAGCCACTTCTGATAAGTATCTCTGACTGTTCCACGTGCATTGGGTGCTGGCTTCTCAGGTGTTGGATCTGTTAGCACGTACATGATCCATTCATATTCTAAGATAATCTTCAACTTACAGTATGAATTATCGAAGTTGGGTTCCACTAGCTTATCATTATCTAACAATGATCAGAGTGAAAGAGAAGTGGCCATGTCTGCATAAAGAAAACTTAAAATCTAATTAGTAATTGATTCATTTAACCTAAAGATTTGAACATTAATCAAAAGATTCTTCCACTATTTTACTCAAATTGGTAGCCTCTACCTCCAATTCGAGAAGTTATCCTAATTTCTTAGTGGATACTATAATCTACATAGACTACACACAAGCCCAACTTTGGTTGATCAATCCATGTACATCTAAGAATAGGTTTATAACTAATTATTTCTCTAAATAATTTTTAGTAATTTAATTTTGCCCCAGTCCCTAATCTGTAGGCTTTGGCCTTCACTAAAAAGATCCAATTAGATCCAACCATTAACATGATCATACTTGGTCCATATAACTAACGAATGATCAAGCCAAACTTTGGTTGGTCAACCTAACCACCATTTAAAGAGATTCAATCAAAAAATCATATTATGAATGACAATTCCATTAGCCGATAAGAACCAGGCCTTTAGGCCTCCAATGATTATCCCACTAATAGACCTATTATCATCCACATAATGGGAGGCTATGATCTAGTTATCAACATAACTATTTTATTTTTAAGGATTTAATAATTTTAGAAGATTTAATTAATTAATTTTAAGAAAGAGAGAAGAGAATCAGTCAATTTCGATCCTCCCACTGACTTCACCAAGTCAAATCACAAAGGACCTAATTAAAACTAGCATTAGGAGCACCTAAATCAGTCACACTAATTTACCTAATTGACATGGATAAGCCCAAATCACCAAGTGATCTAATCAAAACCTAATTTATTAGGATAGCCAGGTAAGTGAGATTAGTGAAAGGAATATGCCATTAACTCGTCAAAGATCGAAATCAATGTGAGTAGCTCCTAATTAAAAACCACTGGTCAGACTGCCAAACTAATCCTAGACACCATCCAGTTTATTAGTTTCAATTTGACCAACCTAGTAATTTTGGATTTGATCGGATAGCTAGGAATCATGTCCATCTTGGTTCACATTAAAGACATGGACTTGACCAACTATAACTATTGTAATTGATCTAGAGAATCCTTAACCTAATCTAAGATAACTATTGATTAGATTCAATCAATTCTCTAATTAAGTCCATTCTTTAATCTAACCTTAGGTCTAATCTAATTAATAGACCTAATTTTCACTAATCCATTAATCCAATATCTCATGATTTGTGTCTTAGGATCTTCAATTCACAATCCTAAATCTTAATCAATCAATCCTTAATCTTAATCAATCAATCCTTAATTCTTAACTAAGTTTTAGGTCAAAGGTTGGGGTTTGGCATTTTGAAAATAATTTTCATATTCATAAAAAAATTTTACAATATGGTTTTATCAATCAGTTGCATGTTCGATTCATAATCAATATGCATATATAACAAACATGAAAAATATTTTAAATCTAATCTAAACATGAAACTATTTTAATTCCAATCAATCATAAATCATTTTAGATCAGATCTAACATATTTATGATGATAAAAATTAGATTAAAATTCTTTTAATTAGATCATAAAATTTTTTAGATCTAATCTAAAATTTTATGATCAAGGTTTTAAATCCGCACGCACTAGGATTACCTCTTCATTATAAGGGATAAACGTTACAGCAGGATAACTTTACAGAGGGTGCAATCTAAAATTTTATTTTAGATTTAATCATCAGATTATAAATTAGATCTAATCTAAAAATATAATTTAATTATGCATAAAGTCATGTAATAAAATAACCTAGGCTTTGATACCAATTGATGGAATCGATCTAGGGTAGGGTTTCAGGGTTAGATTTCGAAACTTTTTCAAAAACATAATGGAAAAGATGAGTTAAGCACATCAATTCATGGATAAAATAATATAAAACTCTAGATCTACTATCCTATTACATGATTATAGCATGCTGTTAAATCAAAAAAGAAAAAATTATTGATCACATCAATATAGATCTACACTAGATCTAAACTAGATATGTAATAGAAAGATCAAATCACCCTTATCTTTGAATCTCAAGTTTCTTAACTCGCTGATCCAGGCTCGAGATGGTTGCTCCAACCTGCACATGCATCCTGTCTCTATGAGTTGTCCACACGAGCCCTCAATCATAGATTTGAAGTCTGATGCCTGAAAATCAACATAATATGCTAGTACTATGCTGATCCTTCTTTGAGGATCAATCTAGATCTTTTGTCTTCAAGCTTAGACTCTCCAACTTTTAATAGTTAAGGAAGATGATTCATGGCACTAAGACACCTCTCAAACACTCACAAAGATGGAGGAATAGGAGTGGAAGAAAAATTCTAGAAGAAGACCCTCTTCTTCTTCTTTCTTCTCTCACCAAGGCACCTTGATTGGTGCCCATATAATTTTCATGCCTAAGCTTTTCTCTCCTAGATTTTCCCATGCCCTAATAGCCCTCTCAAGTCTCTAGAATCTCTACAAAAATTAGATCAAAAAATCTTTTATATATGGAGATTGTTAGATATATGTGCCCTAGAAGCCAGAATTGGCTGACACTTGTAATACACTTCTAGGGGCAAAATTATAATTTTGATAATAATCAATAAAATGGATTATTTTCTATCACATATGTGTATTTAGTGTCTATGATACATCCTTTGGGTTAATGGTAATCATAATTCATATTTTCAAGAGTTGAAAATTTAAGACATGAATAATCATTATTAACTCATAAAATGCTCCCGACCATAGGATCATCATGAGGATGGTGATTGATCCGAAAGGTTGGTGTACAATCACTTTTCTTTAGTAGATGAGTCTTGAGTCTATGGTATGAAGACACCAGAGTGAGAGTACAGATACTCATTAGAGAATGAGGGCACTGAGTGTGACCACCTCGAGTAGTCATTAGGAAGTCTACCTTCTCATCAATGACTGACTCGATGCTGCAGTGGTGTGTCTGGTTCTTTGACCTAAGGTACATCGATAGTTTACCTTGAGGGGGTGTTATAGTTTGACTACACCATAACTCAGTCTTCTAGGCATTCGGAACCCTGAGGTGTATGTTGGCTATAGCATGTTCATTGTAGAAACTGGATTGCATCAAGATAGAATCTATCTATCTCGACGGTAGAGGAGTAGCCCTATAATGATCATGAGAATCAAGTCCAAAAGCCCATGGCCATGGTAGAGTGAAATAATAGAAAGAGTTTCTATTTAGGTTTTTCACATCGGACTTGAATCGAATGATTACATCATATGACAGAAACTAGGGTTTGACGAGTTCACCTTAACCCTAATCTGATCGGGGCTCAAGATAGAAGAACTTAATCACACAGGTAGCTGCACCAAGAGGTTCGCATTCAGCTCTAATGGATTGCCACCATATACTGCTAGGTGTCACTGGTGGATTTTGGGAGCAATTAGAATGATTTAGATGATCGATCATTCTAGCTGTTCGAATTAGAAGAGTTCTGATCCATCGAAAGGAGTTTCGATGATGTCGATGATAGAGATCATGACATATCCCATTACCATACAGAACTGAACCTAACTGGGTCACACAAATAAGGGTTTGAATCTGGTGATCATCAATTGAACTGATCTAGTTCAATTGATCTGAATGAGATTCAATTAGGTTCAAAAAAATCATGCTAGCACTCAATTGAACCTAACGTTCTTCTTTTACTATCATAAATAGTTGTCTTGACTGAGCCAAAGGAGTTTGTGCTCGATCAGAGGCCTTCACTTGGTCGGATTAGAGCCTGTCTAGGTTAGAAAAGGGTTGTCTTATTTTGTAAGATAATATGTGCCATTTTTGGTCACCTGCCATTTCTCGTCCTTTGACTTTGGTCAAAAGTTGATCTTTGACTGCTCAAATGTTGACCATTGACACTTTGACTTTTGTCCATATGTCATGCACCTATTGGAGAGTTGGTGGGGGCTTGTCCCCCTACTAGAACCTAGCAAGGAGGAGGGCGCACGCCAAGGATGGCATGCACCCAAGTTTGAGGCGCCCAGGAGTCCCTTTTGGACAGGGACTCCATCTCCTTTTTGGATTCCGATTAGACTCCTCCCAAGAACCAACTTTGACTGATCTTAGGCATCATCTAAGGATGAATCCAATGGACTCTATTTCCACTAATCATATTTAGATCTAATTTCACAAAGGGTTGTGATTGGTTGGGTGAAGACGAGTTGGATCATGCATAGTCTATAAATAAGATCCTACGCCCAACTCAAGGAGTATCTAAAAATTCTCCATGCCCCAAGGCTGCCTTCGTCCTCCTCCTCCATGCCAAGTCCATCTTCTCCTTCCCCTCTCCACACCCAAAGTAGTTTGGGATTTAAGTTGGTGCAATCTAGATGAGAGAAATGCGACAGAAAGCTAGAAGGCTGCGCTGCTGCAAAGGACAACTGCTGATCTTCAAAAGCTATTTTAAAGATCCTTCAAATCAGATTCAGATCTATTTTTAGAGATGTGATAGAGAAGAAGAGGATCTCTAGATCTAGTCTGAGTAGATACTAGTAGAGGCCAGGCACTTGCGTGGCTAGATCCAGAACCTTTTGCTGCTTACAGGGTCATCAACGGATAATAGGATTATCCTACATCAAGATAAATTAAATATGATTTAATTTATCTATATTTTATTTTAATTATTAAAATAATAAAAATTAGATTTGAAATATCTCAGATCTAATTTGAATTAAAGAGAAAAAATTTTAAATTATATCTCTTGATCCGATCAGATTTGAACGAACCTGATCCAAGAAATCAGGATTTACTATTCAACTGGTATCAGAGCCAAGGTTCTAAAGTGTTTAGATCTGATTTTAAATTTATTTTAATAATACAATAAATGATTTTAGATATCACATGAGATGTGATCATATCTAAAATTAGAAAAATTAAAATTAAATGATTTGAATCTAAGATTAGAAAATATGCATGACTAGTTCTAAAATAGAATAGTTCTATAGAATAGTCTTGCATGTTTGCAATTTAATTTGATTAAATCATATTTTAGATCTATTTATTTACTATTTTTTGATATTATAATTATTATAATAACATCTAAAAAATAGTAAATAAAAATTATTTAATTTTAAACATCATATGAGATATGATTGATGCATGTCTAGACTAGTTGTAGAATAGTTCTACATAGTTGTCTAGATTAGAGTTTATTTTGATAAGATCAATTTAAATCTAATTTTTTAGATTATTATGAGATAATTTAGATCTAAAAATATGCATGATTCGATACATGAGATGTATGCAAAATATGCCATGATTAGATCTAATTTGTATATGAGATATATGATATAGATCTAAAACTATTTTGTAGTATTACATGTTCCTGATTAAGGCATTCCTCTTGGCCGTCCAGTCATAAGAACGAAGAAGGATTTAAAGGCCCTCTCCTCCCATCCGATGGGATATTCTTATGATGTGTAGGGGTGCTACGCGTTCGTCCTTAATCAGAAACCTAAAACTTACTTTCTGCAAAATCCTAGATCCTTGAAATCCTAGGATTTATTGTGCATATTTTATTTATGAACCCTACTTAATTAAGAATTAAGATTATGGAATATTAATTAGGATCTAAAATTGAGAATTTCAAATCTAAGACATATTCATAATACTGGGTTCGGGCTTGGGTAGCTCAATTAGGTCTAAGCGGTTGATCAAACCGAATCAAGAGTTGGTTAGATGGGATCAACAATGCTTAAATTGACCAGCCTAATAGGATTAAGTCTGGGTCAAGATCGAGTCACGATCAAGCAAGACCTAATTAGGCTCAGAGGTTAGAGTCTGGATTGTAGGCTAACCCAATTGGTTCTGGCTCAATAATTTGGTGTCTAAGGTAAGTTTGGCACATACGACCGACTGGTTTTTAATTGGAAGCTACTCAACCTGAATGCATTCTTGTATGAGTTAATGGCATATTTCTTCCACCGATCTCACTTACCTGGCCATATCTGTTGATTCAGTTCTGATTTGAGGTGGTCAATAATCCGAGCTAACCCATGCCACTAGGTTAGTCATAATTGTTATGACTATGATAAGTCTAGTTTAATGAGACCTGAATCAATTCTCCCTAAGAAAAGATTAAGTCTGAGGTCTTCCACCATTGTAGATGTGTGGGCCCTTTCTGGGGTTGATTGTTCTTGGCTGGATACAGTGGCTCAGTTGCACCGGAAAGATGCAACCATGTCTATTAGGCATTGGATGCTATGGGCTGGAGGATGAGTTGGGCTCAATATTTTGGATACGGTGAGAGACTCAATTAGGAATCCAGTCTGTGCAAATGGTGGGTCTGACTTAACTAAGGAGTGGATCAATATTTTGGATACGGTGAGATTCATGAATTAGAGACCAAGTTTGGGTGCACCATGATTAGAGAATCATTGAACAAGAGTTGTTCACTCATTGGCTAACCCATCACCAATAACTGTTAGGTGAGGTGATGAGTCAGTTGGTGAGACCGCACCACCCACTAGAAATCATTAATCATGGAGATTTTTGCATCTCTACAGAGGGAGTGTAGGGATCCGAGAAAATAGTGGAAGCTAATTTGTTTAAAAATAAAATCTCTAAATAAATTGGTCAAGTCATAATTACAGTATCTAACTAGAATCTTTGACTCTCTACAGAAAAATGTCTGCGTCCAACCCATTAGCACGTATCCTGGACACACATAGACTGACCGGACCTAATTATAAAGATTGGCTCAGGAACTACAAAATTGTTTTGAGTTTCAAGAAGTTAACCCATGTATTGGATCAGGACCCTCCCACCTTACCAGCCCGTCCATCCACTGAACAGAGAGCGTCTCTGAGAAAATGGATAGACGAAGATAATAAGGCCAGATATTACATATTGGGCTCGATGTCTGATGAGCTCCAGTGCCAACATGAAGATATCGGGACTGCTCGCCAAATGTTGGCTCACCTGCAAGAGATGTTTGGTGAACAGAGTCGTGCAGCCAAGTATCAAGTCACAAAATGACTTTTTAAGGCTAAGATGCGTGATGGGCAGTCAGTCCAAGATCACTATCTGATGATGATCAAGGACTTGAAAGAGCTTGAGAAGCTCGGTGTGAAGTTAGACTTGGATCTGTAGAACGATATTATTCTACAATCCTTGACTGATGCATATGGGCAATTCATCATGAATTACCACATGCATAAACTTCAAAATTCCTTGGCCGAATTAATGAACATGCTGGTCACCGCTGAGCTTTCTATGAAAGGTTCTAAAGGCTCAGTTCTTGCTATGGAACGGACTTCTTCTAAAAGAAAGTCTTCTGGAAAGAAAAAGAAGTCTGTGAAAAAGCAGAAGATGGAACAAGAAAAGAAGAAGAAGGCAGAGCCGAAGAAGAAGGTTGCTATCAAAGAAAAGTATTTCCATTGCAACAGCGACGGCCACTGAAAGCGGAACTGCCCTACTTACCTGGCCACCCTGAAGAACAAGAAGGAAGGTCCTTCTGGAGGTATGCTCGTTATTGAGTCTAACCTTACGATTTCTTCTGCATCCAGTTGGGTGCTTGACTCTGGTTCTAGTGCTCATCTGTGCACTTCAATGCAGGGTCTTGAGGATAGCAGAAGGCTGAGGGATGGAGACATGATCCTACGCGTCGGTAATGGAGCAAGAGTTGCTGCAGTAGCCGTGGGAACATACCCTCTTCGATTACCATCTGGTTTAGACTTAGTTTTGAAAGACTGTTATTATGTGCCTGCAGCTAGCAGGAATTTGATTTCTGTTTCATGCTTAGCACTAGAAGGTTATGTGATTACCTTCTTTAAGGACCATTGTAACATTCTTTATGAAAGAAATAAAATTGCAAATGGTTTTCTTATTAACGATCTTTATCAGCTACATATTGATGTATCTGTTCTAACTATCGAGCAAAATGTGAATGCCAAATGACCTCGGGATAGTCCAAATGATAGGTATCTATGGAACCTGAGATTAGGTCATATAGCAGAAGATAGGATCAACAAATTGGAAAAAAATGGGCTATTGAGTCCGTTGACTTTCGAGTCATAAGGATGGTGATTGATCCAAAAGGTTGGTGTACAATCACTTCCCTTTAGTAGATGAGTCTTGAGTCTATGGTGTGGAGACACCGGAGCGAGAGTACAGGTACTCGTTAGAGAACGAGAGCACTGAGCGTGACCACCTCGAGTAGTCATTAGGAAGTCTACCTTCTCATCAATGACTGACTTGATGCTGTAGTGGTGTGTCTGGTTCTTTGACCTAAGGTGCATCGGTAGTTTACCTTGAGGGTGTTATAGTTTGACTACACCACAACTCGGTCTCCTAGCCATTCGGAATCCTAAGGTGTATGTTGCTATAGCATGTTCATTGTAGGAACTGGATTGCATCATGATGGAATCTATCTATCTTGGTGGTAGAGGAGCAGCCCTATGATGATCATGAGAATCAAGTTCAGAAGCCCATGGCCATGGCAAAGTGAAATAATAGAAAGAGTTTGTATTTAGGTTTTCACATCGAACTTGAATCGAATGATTACATCATATGATAGAAACTAGGGTTTGACGAGTTCACCTTAAGCCTAATCTGATCGGAGCTCAAGATAGAAGAACATAATCACACAGGTAGCTGCACCAAGAGGTTCGCATTCAGCTCTGATAGGTTGCCACAACATACTGCTAGGTGTCACCAGTGGATTTTAGGAGTAATTAGAATGATTTAGATGATCGATCATTCTAGCTGTTCGAATTAGAAGAGTTCTGATCCATCAAAAGAAGTTTTGATGATGTCAATGATAGAGATCATGATATATTCCATTATCATACAGAACTGAATCTAACTAGATCACACAAACAAGGGTTTGAATTTGGAGATCATCAATTGAACTGATCTAGTTTAATTGATTTGAATGAGATTCAATTAGGTTCAAGAAAATCGTGCTAGCACTCGATTGAACCTAACATTCTTCTTTTACTATCATAAATAGTTATCCTGACTGAGCCAAAGGAGTTTGTGCTCGATCAAAGGCCTTCACTTGGTCTAACTGGAGCCTGTCCAGGTCAGAAAAGGGTTGTCTTATTTTGTAAGACAATACCTGCCATTTTTGGTCACCTACCATTTCTCGTCCTTTGACTTTGGTCAAAAGTTGACTTTTGACTAGTCAAATATTGACCATTGATACTTTGACTTTTATCCATATGTCATGCACCTATTGGGGAGCTGGTGGGGGCTTGTCCCCCTACCAGACCTGGCAAGGAGGAGGGCGCACGTTAAGGGTGGCGAGCGCCCAAGTTTGAGGCACCCAGGAGTCCCTGTTGGATAGGGACTCCATCTCCTTTTTGGATTCTGATTAGACTCCTCCTAAGAACCAACTTTGACTGATCTTAGGTGCCATCTAAGGATGAATCCAAGGAACTCTATTGCCACCAATCAGATTTAGATCTGATTTCACAAAGGGTTGTGATTGGTTGGGATGAAGAGGAGTTGGATCACGCAAAGTCAATAAATAAGACCCTACGCCCAACTCAAGGAGTATCTAAAAATTCCCCATGCCCCAAGGTTGCCTTCCTCCTCCTCCCCCATGCCATGTCCATCTTCTCCCTCCCCTCTCCATGCTCAAAGAAGTTTGGGATTTAAGTTGGTGCAATCTAGGCGAGAGAAAGGTGACAGAAAGCTAGAAGGCTGTGCTGCTGCAAAGGACAACTGCTGATCTTCAAAAGCTATTTTGAAGATCCTCCAAATTAGATTCAGTTCTATTTTTGAAGATGTGTTAGAGAAGAAGAGAATCTCTAGATCTAACCTGAGTGGATACCGGTAGAGGCTAGGCACTTGCATGGCTAGATCCAAAACCTTCAGCTGCTTACAGGATCATCAACGGATAATAGGATTACCCTACATCAAAGTAAATTAAATATGATTTGATTTATCTATATTTTATTTTAATTATTAAAATAATAAAAATCAAATCTAAAATATTTTAGATCTGATTTGGATCAAAGAAAAAAAAATTTGAAATATATCTCTTGATCCGATCAGATCTAAATGAATCTGATCCGGGAAATCAGGATTTCCCTTCAGAGATATGGAGCAATCCTTGACTAGGTCAAATACCAAGTCAAATAAAAAAACCTTTTCTACCATGGACCACTAGGTTTTTCCATACAAATCCTCTCTTAAAATCCATAAAAAATCATGAAAATATTAGGAGTGTGAGCAACATAAAGAGGGAGGACTTTTAATTGCTTAAAATTCTATCTCATAGAATTTAAATCAACTCAAACTCCTTCTTTGATTTGGTCCCTCTTAAATTTTTCATGTAAGAAAGAAGGTATGGACTTAGGGTGCATGTGGAGGCCTAAGAGAGAAGATTTTCATGAAAAAATCCAAAGCAAATGACATGGGGGTAGTTGGGGCTAAGGTGCCGCATGGAGATAGGAGTCCTAGTAAGACTAGGACTTCTAGTTTGACTTGATCCAACTTGATCTTTAGACCAAATTAAATTAGGATTTATTTAATCAAATTAGATTAGATCTTAGTCCAACTGATAATCTGATTAAATTAGATTTAATTCTAATTTAATTTTTTAATCAAATTATAAATTGGGTTGATACAAGTCCTAATTGAACTAGGATTAGTTCTTTCTTGCAATTGGCTCATCCAATAAATCAATTAGACATGATCCAATCAAGCCCAAATCAAATCTAATTAAATCATATTTAATTAGAATTAATCTCAATCCTCAAACTTAATCAAACTAAGTTAATTAGCAATTGAATTGCTAATTAATTCTCCTACAATACTTGCACTTGGTCAAACATCAATTATATTGATTGCTTGACCTATGAATGATTCTTAATCGTCAATCAACCATCCGATTAGAGTGAGAACTCTTATGTGTATGACCGCATAGGTCTGAGCCTAAGCTGGTAGTATAGAAATAAATTTTTGTATCAATCAAAGTAACCATCTAGTAATGGTACCCGATGGTCGGATAGGTCGAATGTGTAGAACAACATCCTTAGAACCCATGTGAATATAGTTTCCACATTATTCATCTCCTTGCCCAAAATGCTCATAGGATATCTTAGAGTTTAACTATCAATTTTCATTAGATCATCCATATTATATTTCAAAATATCAAATCCATCTCATGGATTATCCTAGCCAAGGTTTTTGCTATGTTGAAATAAAGTGATGCATTCTTCTCCAACTCTTGGAGTGGTCAGTCTCATCTTGATCATCCACTGACTTTGCAAGTATTTAACAATGCCTAAAAATCTTTTATCACTGAATTAAAAATTCAGATAGTCCGGTACCAAAGCACAATGAGTCGTTTGTAAGCCACTATGGTGATCTCAAGTCTAAGAGACACTTACATCTATATGCCATTAGAGTATTTTTTGATAGCATAATGCTTTGGAGTTGGTCATGTTCAATGATGATATATCTTTATATTTTATTTGTATGCCATTTCAATATCTCTACACTCCTTGATTAAGAGGACAACCAACCTATATGGCATACAATGACCTATGCTCGATAAATATTGTTGTCCTAATTAAAAGCGTATCATTTGATCAAGAATAGTTTTAAGAACTAATCGATAAATCATCTTTTTATCAAAACTAAATAGTCCTAAGAACTTCATCACAATAATGGAGTTCATTAGAAGATGTATACCTTATGATAAAAATATTAAAATATTTATTTTATTTATTTATTAATTAATTATAATTATAAAATAGCTCAACCATCAACAGGCTAATGATTGACTTTGAAACATATTTTTCAACACAACCCATATGGCACACAATGATCTATACTTGATCTAGCTATTGTCTTGATAATAGTATATCGTTTGGTCGTAAATAGGTTTAAGGACTAAATGATAAATCTTTTTTTATTTGTTTAAAATAGTCCTAAGGACTTCATTAAAACATAGAAGTTTATTAAAAGATGTACACAATTTATGATGAAAAAGCAAAATAATATTTTATTAATAATTAATTCACATACATATATGTGAATAAGCTCAACCATCAACAGGCTGATGATTGACTTTGGAACATAATTGTCAACAAAAATATGGACTATATGGAGGTATTCATAATATAGCATGCATGAGAAAACCTTCACTATTCTTCCCCTATTGGCTTTGGATGGAATGATCTCATAATACCCCATTCTTTTAAGTTAAACCAGAAATTCAAGTCATCCTTGGTCTTATCCTTGATGTTCAAGATCATTACTAATAGGAGCTCACACATGTTCTTTTCAATATGCATGACATCTAATCAATGATGCAATAAGTTTGTCCTCTAATATGGCAAGTTAAAGAATATATTTTTTTTCCACTAATTAAAGTATGTGTCATCTGCCTTTGATCGATGCTTCCTTTTTTTATCATCAATTGGATCATCTTTCTCAAATTCAACACTAAGACTCTAACTCTCTCAACACCTCACTCTCAAATATCTGGCTAGGTGCTTCACCTTCTTCAATAGTGTTATTGAAGGAGTATGCATCCCTTCTGTATGGATGGTTAAGACTGAGAAAATGTCGATGCCCCATAAAGCTAAAGTTTCTTCGATATGTCAACCTTTTAGATCTGATTTTTTTTCACAAATTGGGTATGTTAGCTCATCTTTCGTGCTCCAACCCAACATTAGGGCATAATTGAAAAGTCGTTTATTGTCCACATAAGCACCACATACATGGAGAGTGACTCATTCATCAAAGCATCAAAAGTGGGAACAACTTGAATGCTCCATAACTATTTTAGCTCGATAATAAGAGGCTACAAATAGACATCGATGCCATTCCCTATCTCCATCGATCCAGGGATGAGCACTATTATGAAAGTAAAGGATTTTTCATACATATCCATGGTGGAAGGTTGTAAATATGAGTAAACTTGGCCATATACTATGGTTGGTATTCATGTATTTGAACATGTTGAAACCATCGCATGATAAACCCAATCTCACATTATGTATTTCTTATGCAAAGTCGGGATGTATTATATTAAACTTTTGCCATGCCTCTCCATTGGCTAGATACCTCGATGCATCATCTTTTGTTCGCTCCTCTTCATGCCATCTCATGTCCTTTGATATCCTTGCTGATATAAATAATTTTTATAGTCTCGGTATTAAAGAAAAGTGCTACATCAACTTTTTGAAAAACATGAGTCCATGTGCCACCTATTTCTATCTTGATACACTGCACCTCATGTATTTTGGTTGGCATTTCCATCCCAATAGAGCATGCAATTATTAGGGCATGCATATATCTTGGTGTAAATAAAGCCCAACTATTCAATAATCTTTGATGCCTCATAATTATTCTTTGAGATTTGTGCACTATTCAGAATATCTCTCAAAAGCTTTAGAATACCATTTACTCCATTATTACTGAACCCATTCAAGTATTTTGCATAATACAACTAGATTAAGAACTCAAGCTTTGTCATCTTTTCACACCCAAGATACAACAAAATATTAGCAACCTTCATCAACTTGCGAACCATCTCTACATCCTCATAGTTTGTCATTCCACCAACTACACGATCATGCATGGACATAGATGCACCATCATTATGGTTAATAAATAGAAAAATATCGCAAACCATTTGTTCCATACTCTTCCATCATGTTGATCGCCTCCTTATGGCCTGCACTCATCATGTTGATCCCAACAAATTTTATAGCTAGATTTAAAGCCATAAATAGTAAGGTGATTATTTATATCTTGATGAGATAGCTAAGGCCCACCCATACACTTCTTACAAGGATATTGGATAAGTCCATGGACCCTAAATTTTTCTATAGCAAAATCAATAAACTTTTGAATTCTAGCCTCATATTCTGGCGAGAGCCTACTCAACTTCATCCATCTCTTATCCATTATAAAAGTGATGCTACTTGTTAGGGATACAACAATCCCCATCAAAGTTCTTGGCCAGAATCCTTGGCCATCGACCCCCCTCCTACTAGAATTCATTGACCTCCTCAGCGACGAGCTCATATTGCAAAGCTTCTCGAAAGCACATAGAAGTTTGGCAACACGATCTTGAATAGTAAAGAAAAACTACTATTACGTTAACCTTGCTTTTTGATTATAAATGAATGACAGGCTTAAGCCCTAGTCACACTTTTTTTGGACGAACTCTTCCAGTCATGCTCCTTCTAGATGAACTCCTTCAGTTGCACTCCTTCCGAATGAACTCCTCTAGTCATATTCCTTTCGAGCAAACTCATCCCAGTCGCTCCCGACTCAACACAAACCAACCAACATGCGGACAATCTCCAAGAAGTCTGAACTTTCCTAGAATTATTGTGATTTGAAGCCCCTCACTGCCAATACCAATTCCATCCAAACTCCAGCTAATAAATCTCAATGGACTGGCACATCACAATAATGGACACCACCCTTTGCAACAAATTCCTCATGGCTCTAAATGGTCCACTACCAAATGGTTACGACTGTCATCATCAATTTGTTATAGGCTCCATCTATAAAAGAGATTCTCCAAATATGTATTTTTCTTTCATTATTCTATTTTTTTATTTCTTGAGCACTCTATTCCAGTTGGCCGAAGAATTAACTTGAGCGTCAGAGGATCCTACTAGAGCCACCCACCTCTGATTTGGACTTTATTTTGCCGGTTCCATTGACGGCCCCACCTTCTCAACTCTAGCTACCTCTGGCATCCACATGGATTTTCGCACCAACCCTACTATAATTGAATCATGGGTGGAAATGAAACACAACGTAATAACATCAAAAAAATCTAGTAGTAATTGCACTTAATTTATGCATGCATACCAATGCTTAGATTTCATAACATCATTACATAGGCAAACAAAATATATTATTTCAATCATGACAAGTTAAGACGGACTAACCAAATATTGTATACATTATAAATAAATATTTGAAGGAACAAAAATTCATTAAATATCATTTTTAGATATCTAATAAATGCATCCTATCATCCACTAATAGGTAAAGATAGATCCTATTCCATTCAAAAAATATAAGTAATTCTATAGATCATTACAGAAATCAAATGATATGCTGAGGGTTAGAAAAAAAATTTGCAACATTTTTTTCTTTGTTCTTGCATGTTGGGAGAACAAGAAGAAATGCTGTCCGAAATTTCTTTCGAACCCTCAGCATATTGTACGATTACTATAATGACCTGTAGAATTACTTATATTTCTCAAACTGTACATAGTGGATAATTAATTAACCAATGTACATAATTTCTCCATCCATACAAAAGTAAATAAATACACGGATACATTAGAATATATACATCAATCAATTGATAGGTCTATTATCATGCATTACAAATTTTATTGAAATTAATACATAATTAATGCTATTCTGCATCTTTTAGGAGCCTGAGCGCCTAGGGAATGCAAGGGCTAGATGCCTTGCATGCCAATTATGACCTGAGGCATGACCCAAAACTTGCTAGCCCAGACCAAAACTCGACAATCCAAAACCCACCGGCACAGCCCAGAACCTACCAACATGGCCTAGAACCTGATGGCCTAGAACCCACCGGCATGGTCCACAGCCATCGACATGGCCCAAAATCCACCGATGGGGATTCTCTTTAAATATTAAAAAAATTAAAAAAATAAAAATAAAAAGGAGGCATAGATTCACCATTTAATCATGCATTATAACATTACTTTCGGTATCCACTACAACCAAACCAAATCGGCTATGAACGATTGCCCGCTAAACAACTACAAGCCATCCAAGATTGTCTTGCCATTCAGAATTGTTAAAATATTTACAAAAAAAGAGTAAAAATAAGAGAGAAATATCACTTGAATTATACTAAAAATTAACTATTTTCCACTCAAAATCATCACAACTTCTTTATAAAAAAATAAAGAAAAGTAAAGAAAATATATTTTCAAAATAGGATATTGAAAAATAGGAAAACATGATGTATAGATGCAAAAAATAACAAAATTAAAAATGATATATACTGGACCAAAGAGATAAGCTTGATCAGATTTATGATTTGGCCTATTTCTTACATACCTTTACTAATAGCCTGATAGTAAATAATAATTCATCTATGTGAGTTTCTAAAAGGAATATGCCTTACAAGCCAATCAAAATATATATTTTGATGGATTGATCTTTTAATTTTCCTAACTTATATAATGATATTTTATAAATAAATAAAAGATATTTATATTTCATCATATGTTGTATCTTATGTTTGTTTAGATTATGATGAATCCCATAGATTAGGACTACGATTTTAGGGTTATGATGAGATCATACTTGTAAGACCTAAAATCTTAAAACCCTAATCTAGAATTTTTTTGATCGATGGAACATTGAGTTGGGGATCAATATTTCTAGTAAAACTGGCACATTCTTTGCGTGCTCGATGGAGAGGATGATTGATCTCAAATTACTTATGTATACACTAATACAAAAATATGTTTGCTCATTAGAGAATGAGTTCACTAAAATGATCTAACTTGAGAACATCTTATGGAGTCTTACTTGTCAAAAGATATTTCTTATAGTGGAAGTTGTGCATGTAATCCTTTAACCTGAGACTGCCATAAAATCTTATATACATGAATCCATATTTTGGTTCATACTCATTTATGACTATGTCATGTACGGAGTGTTCTGAATATGATAGACTATGTATAGAGGTTATGAGTAGGTCAACATGGTATCGACCACTCCTAGTAAGAGGAGATTGCATCCTACTTGCTTCAATCATATGATGATTCACAAAGTCTTTGATCAAAGCATAATAAAAATTAAAAATGGTTTCTAATATTTCATTAATCAAATCATCATTATAAGATTAAGAGAGACATGAATATAATATTGCATTTGACATGATTTTATATCCAGAATCATATTCGAGATGCAGGATGATCATAGGATCGAATTGCACAGTAACTTACCATTGAAGGGTATTTTTAATATTTTTATCAAAATTTCATATTTTATAGATAGACATGATATATTGCTAGATGTTAATCTTGTCTTATGGGTTCAATTAAATTAAAGAGTTTAATTTGATCATCAAATAGAAAGGATTCTAATTGTTCGAATTGGATTAGCTTGATTTGACTTAAATCGTTTAGATTGATTTCTAATCGAATCGGGTCAACTTGCACCCAAACCCACTACTGACTAGATGTGGAATCTAATAGGTCACACACAAAGAAAATTTTTTAAGGGTCTAATTGGATTAGATTATATTTGTAAGATGAACATGCTAGGACATGTTGCAAACCCTAACTCCTATGTTCGAATTGGATTCAAAATTGGTTCTTATTTGAGCTAATTAAATCCAATTTAATTCAAATCAAATTTAGTTTTATATTGGATTAACCCTTGGCTAATTAAGCTAAGGGGTTGGTGCATTTAATCTAGATTCCGTGCACTAGAGATTCTCTCTTGGCGCATGGGGTTTGTTTATTGCGCTAAGGACATAAGGCACATGTTTTTGATTGGCACCCGTTGCTTCTTAGTTTTATCCAGATTTTAATTCACATAACTTTATTTAAGCATGAATTTCAGATTGTGAAAGAGTGCAGAGGAATCCTTCTAAAGTTTAAATACTTTGGTTATGCGGAATTTGGATAAACAAAGCAACTTAGCCGCCCTATCCCTTGTTGGAGCCACTTGGACACCCCTATCCTTTGTTGGCGCCACTTGGACTAAGAGTCCAAGTGGTTGAGAACTCTGCTTTTCCCATGCCATATTTGAGTTTGGTGCCTCCAAGGTGGGCCACTAGATGGCCATTTAATCAGATCTCATCCCTTGAATAATTGGTGCCACATATTAAACTCACATGACACTTCAGAAATAATGGAGAATTAATTTTGAAGAGTCCTTCTATGCTAAGCGACTCTTGGAACTAATCTCATTTGTTTCCATATGTCCTAATATTTGAATGGGGCATGAGTTATTCTGATTGGGCATGAGATATGCTTAGGGAGAGGGCATGAGAAATTGGATTAGCATCCTTCCGCACACTATAAATAGAGGTGTGCACAGGGTATCCAATCACTCATCCTAATCTCTTCTTTCTTATATACTATCCATAATTGTCCAATTATCTTCTTCATTCCCTTGTTAAGACAAGGTCCTAGTCTTCTTTAGGACAAGGGTCTAGGAAGAAAATTAAGGAAGACAAGGAGAAAAGAAAGGTAGAGAAAAGAAAGGCTAAGAAGAAGGAAGCAAGTTCTAAGGAAGTGCTGCCTAGAAGAATTCTTGGAAGAAAAATTCAGTTGAAGAAAGAAGTCTGTGCCTTGATCAAGACCCCATGTGGATCAACATTGGAAGGTGAACACTTGGGTGCTTGATGGAATCCTTGCCGAACCTCTGCCCAATTTCGACCTAAATTAGGTTTAAGGGATTCAGGTATCCTTCTATGACTTATGATTATGTTATGAATACATGATATATGATTGTAATATAATAAGAAGGTTCTAGGTTAGGGTTTGATTTTTATGATTTAATTAATAAATGCTTTGAAATCCATGCTTCTGCTTTAATCATCAATCCCTACAGTGGTATCAAAGCCTTCCTTGTTAGGTTCAATCATATGATTATGTGCCTATAGAATTATAGCATGTTATGTTATATGATATGATCATATGCTTTTATTCATGATTTAATTATGATGTACATCATTATCTCAGGTTACCCTGGCATAGTGGTGGATGTTTGCTATGTGGTAGATGGTTGTCCTAAAATGATGATGTTAATTAATGTATGCTAATATGTTAGTATATATGGCTATAATTATGTTATGATTGATGTGATCAATTTATGCAATTATTTCATATGAATTACTATGATTATAGTATAGATGCTATTTGATTGGAATGTGCAAAGAGACTAGTTAACTCTCATTAAATTATATTAAGTTGTAATGTTACTAACCAAAAGCAAAACCAGTATGAATATAATTGATCAATTAGTGTCTAGAAAAGTGGTTCATGATTGGTAAAGAGAATGCAATTTTTAATTGATTCCATTCGCTAACTTGGCCAACTTGTTGGTGTCTAAGAAAAGCAACAGAAGGGCTCCCACCTCTCTATCACCTACCTGGCTAATTAGATTAATTTAATAATTAGATGCTTAGTGTTATATTCACTACATAAAGGCGTTCTTTCATGCTAGGTCAATATTATGTCAAGAATAATAGTATGCTATGCAACCACAAGACTTATTATGGGAATTGATGTAATACTGTCCTAGTATATAAAGATGCTTACATCATTTTTGGATATGTTGCTTTGTTGTGCAACTACATGGGCAATAATATTCAAATTTGACTATATAGAAATGAAGGATCTTACTTAACTAAGATATTATAGTTTGTTGTGCAATCATAAGACTATTAATATTTTAGAGGTTAGGATATTGTTGAGAATTGCATGAAATGCAATTAGAAAGAGCTTCCTACCTTTAAACTCATAAAGATTTATTGTGCAACTATAAGATGTTTTATGAGGAATTAGGATCTCAACCCCACTAAGAAAACTAATTAGGGTTTCTCGATAATCATAGAAGAGGGCTATGATGTCCGATAAAATAGTGGAAGACACAATTAAACTAAAATGCAAATTTAATTATATGTGTCATCATGAGTTGTTTCCTTATGTAATGTTCTTTATTATGTAGATTAAATTCTATATGGCTTCTTCACTATCACTGCATAAAATTTTAGATTCAAATAAATTGACCGATCCTAATTATGTGGACTGGTTGAGGAATCTCAAAATTATACTGAATCAAGAAAGGATCTCCTATATCTTCGATGCCCTTAACCTTGAGCCGGTAGGGGAGGATGCCATAGAGGAAGAAATAGCCACATAAGATGTGGCAAAATGATCACTTACTATCAAATATATCATACCGATATCTATCAGTAATGAATTACAGAGGCAACATGATGGCATGGACACTCAGTCCATACTGCTCAATCTTAAATAGCTTTATGGAGAATAGAGTAGAACTACTAAATATGAGATATCTAAGCAGTTATTCCATACTAGGATGACAGAAGGCATATTCGTACAAGGCCATGTTCTTATGCTTATTGACATGATCACTCGACTAGGTCAATTAGATTTTATGATAGATGGAAAGTTGAGTCAGGATCTGATCCTGCAATCACTCCTAAAATTATTTTCTTAGTTTATTATGAATTATCACATGAACAAACTGAATACTTTCTTGTCTGAGCTATTAAATATGCTCAAAATAGCTGAGAGCCATACCAAGAAGGATAAGGCTCCACTTCTTCTTGTGGATGGGATCTTCAAGAAGATGATAGGCAAGAAGGCTTCAAAAAAAAGGTTGAATCCTAAAAGTGGCATAAATAAAAGGAAGAAAGGAAAGAAAGCTTCCAAGCAAGCGACCAATTTTTATTGCGGTAAAGCAAGTTATTGAAAAAGAAATTGCAAGGCTTTCCTTGCAACTATAAAGGCTGGTGCAAGCATTGCACCAAAAAGTGTGTATAAGATACATATAATATTATCATTAAATTCTTTTATTTCAAACTCATGGATATTAGATACCATCTATAGTTCTTATATTTGCAAATTATTGCAAGGACCATAGAAAGTTAAAGTATTGAAGAAGGAAGACTTTGAGCTCTACAGCACTGGAGGAGAGTCCATCCAAGCTAAAGCTATAGGGACAAATATCTTGAAGTTGCCTTGTAGAAAGATTTTAGAGTTAAAAAATTATTATTATATGGCTAAGATTATTAGGAATATTATTTCTATACATTTATTGTTAAAACAATGTTATGAAACAAATATAATGAGCAATGCTTGCTTAATTTATTATTATAATGAAAATTTATGTTTTGGCATTTTTGATAATGGTCTTCTAGCTCTATCTCTAAATGATAATATTTCTTATATTAATTAAAAAAATAAAAGAGATAACAAATAAATAATACTATGCTTTGATATTATTGGCTTGGTCGTACAAGTGAGACAAGAATAAACAAGTTATACAGAAAAGAGTTCTTTGATCCTTATGATTATGAATCATTAGGAACTTGTGAATCATTCTTATGGGCAAAATGATCAAGACTCTATTTAGTGGACATGGTGTTGACCACTAGATTGATTTTAATGATAACAAAAGTATTTATGTATAATTTATTAAGTTACTAATATTATTTTTGAGGATGTGTAGTTTAAATTCCAAGTGCTCATATTCTTTTAAGTGATTTTCATTAATTAAATGGAGTACCATTACTCAAGTGGTCTTTGAAGAAAATCTAAACTTGACATACCATAAAATAGAATGTTAATAAAAATTAAATCAAATTTAGAAGGCAAATCTAGCCTACAAATAAAATTGAAGAAGAAAGACTGTTAAAAATTTCATGGCATGCTTGGCATGCAATTTGTGTCGACCAAATGGATGTTTTAGTGACTAAGTATCAGTGATAGAAAGGTTAAATTTTAAGACTTGGGGGACTTAGATGACTCAGTCTTAGAGGATAGCAGTAGCATAGAAAGTATAGAAAGGTCAAATTTCAGGATCTAGGAAACTTAGTCGACTTATAGAAAGGTCAAATTTCAGGATCTAGAAAACTTAGTCGACTAAAGTTAGTTGACTCAGTATAGTCGACTTAGTCATAGAAAAGCATCAAAAAATAGAAAGACCATTTTTTAGCTACCTGATACCTAGTCAACTAAGAGTAAGTTTTTAGTCGACTAAGTGAAAGACTTAGTCGACTCAGAGAAAGTTAGTCGACTAAGATACTGTAATGGCAAATTTTTAAGATCTATACTTTTTTTATCCTACCTTTTTTTTAATGACTAGATCTTCATTTTCAATAGCTAGAACATTAAATGTGACCTCTCCAAATATCTTAGAATGGTGGGAAAATCTTACAATATATAAAGAACATTAAAGAACTTCAAGAAGAACTTTTGAACACCTATTAAAGAGCTTTCAAGTCCACTTTAGTTTATTATTTTTGTAAGCCATTTTGTGAAGTGAAGGAAGAGTTTTTTAGATAATATTCTATTCTTCCAATCATTCTCAAAGTGATATAAGTCAAGGCACAAGCATTGAAGAACTACACCAACTTCTTTAAAATATTTAAGGAGAATATCAAAGCCAACAAGCTTTCAACTCAAAAATTCTTCTCTTGGATTTCAATGAGTTTTTATTTCTAAACTCTTTTAATCATTATAATTGTATTTCTTTTATTTACAAGTTTCTTAGGGTGAGAAACTTAGGTTGGTCCAAGCCTAGATTTGGATGTTATATAGGCTTGATTGGTAAACTAAGGATAAAACCAAATAGAGTTGATTGTTAGCCTAGAAAAAAATTATTATAAAGGTTGTAGTTGGTAAGCCTAGGTTAAAACTAATTGGATTGGATTGTGAATCCAAGAAAAACTATCCAATTGTAATCAAATAAGCGATTATAGTTGAATTTCCAAGTGGTTTACTTGGAGAGTGGATGTAGGTACCGAGTTTGGTGCCGAACCACTATAAAAACTTAGTCTTTGTATTTGTGCTACTTCACCTCTATTGTTCTTCTTCTATATTCGTGTTTTAATTTGTCTTACCAAGCACATAAGATTAAAATTAAGTATAATTAAAGTTTAAATTTTAAAATATCCAATTCACCTCTCTCCTCTTGGATAGCCATCCTTAGGCTATGAGTGATATTAAAGTAGGTGCTCTAATATTAGTTGTTGATCTAATGGTCAAAGAGCTAAAGATTTAATGGCAATCCTAATTGCGACTTCATTGGTTGAAGGGTAATTGATTAATAGTCCCCCACTTTTTAATGGAACCAATTGTACCTATTTAAAATCAAAAATAAAAATATTTATTCAAGCACAAGACTATGACATGTGGAATGTCATAGTAAAGGGCCCTTACACATCCATAATTATGATTTATGGCATGTCCATTCGAAAGCCCAAAAAGGATTGAGATGAACATGACAAAAGAGAAGCTCAACTCAATGCCAAAGTAATGAATGTGTTATATTATGCTTTGTATGCAAACAAATTTAATAGGATATCAACATGTTCATCCACGAAAGAAATTTGGGATAGACTTGAAGTCACCCATTAGGGTACTAATCAAGTCAAGAAATCTAAGACATGTTGGCACACAAGTATAAGCTATTCAAAATGAAACTACATGAAACTATCACCAAAATATTCATAAGATTCACCAATATCTTGAATGGTTTAAAAAGTCTTGAAAAAATTTATTCTAATAGTGATGTTGTGTGTAAAATTCTTAGGTCCTTATCGAAGAATTGAAAGCCAAAAGCGATTGTCATTGAAGAAGCAAAGGACGTAAATAAGTTAGCATTGGAAGAGCTTATTGGCTCTCTTATGACCCACGGGCTAAATATGAACTAAGGAAAGGAAGAAGAGGTGAAGAAAAAGAAACATAGCCTTTAAAGCTGCTGTCATCCATGAAGAAGAAAGCAATTTTGAAGAAGACTCAAAAGATGATGAGGAGATGGCTATAATAGCAAGAAGATTTAAGAAATTCATGAGAAGGAGAAAGAAATTTAACCAAGGAGAAGGTATAACAAGGAAAAGGTAGCAAAGAGAAAGAAAAAAGAAAGAGAAAGAGCAACCACCTCTTTGCTATGAGTGCAAGAAGCCCAGGCACTTCAGATGGATTACCTAATGTTAAGGAAAAGCTCCAAGAAGATAAAGAAGAAATTATATAAAGCTACATGGAACAATGATGAGGATTCTTCTTTAAGTGAGGAAGAATGTCAAAGAGAAGAAAAGGCAAACTTTTGTCTTATGGCACTTGATGATGATGAGATAAATAATGATAGTTCAATTTCAGATTTTATCTTTGAGAAACTATATGATGCTTCTAATAATTTAATTAGTGACTTTAAGAAGCTATCTCACAAGAACAAAGAACTAAAGAAATAAAATCAATTCTTAAACAAAAATAAAGCTAAAGCAGAAGAATATACGAAGGAACTAAAAAGTAAGCTAGGTGAGTCAAATAAAAGGAATAAATTCTTATAAAATGAAATAACTAGACTAAGATCTATTGTAGATAGATATATGCTAAGTTCTAAAAATCTTCAAATATTGATTGATAATCAAAAGATGATTTTTGATAAAGCCGGCTTATGATACAATCCATTAAGAAAATAAAAATTCCTAAAGAATGTGTTTGAAAAATCTTCAAATCAAAGTAAAAATATAATGTGTTTTAAATATAATAAGATTGGACATAAAGCTATAGAATGCAAAACAATAAATGTAAATAAGAGTTTTAACACAAATAAACCAAAGATAAGATAAATTTGGGTTCTAAAAGAAATCATTTATGCTAACCCCAAAGTACCCAAGTTAGCTTGGATATCTAAATTCACTTGATTTCTTGTATAAATGTGCTTGGCATCCATGAGAGCTAAAAGAAGATCGTATCCAGATAGCAGATGTTCGAGACACATGATGGGAGATAGATCTCAATTTATCTCTCTTGAAGCAAAGGATGGAGGTGTTGTGACATTTGGAGATAATGGTAAAGGTAAAATTACTGGTCTTAGTAATATCTTGATAACAGCCTCTACTTGTATAGAAAATATTATATTAGTTGAAGGTTTAATACATAACTTACTTAGTATTAGTTAATTATGTGATAGAAGTTTTAATGTCTCATTTAAATCATCTCATTGCATTTAATTCATTTGATGATAGCATTAAATTTATAGGAAAAAGATATGGCAATATTTATATTGTTGATCTTGATGAACTCAGAAATGAAAATGTTGAATGTCTTATTACTATGAATGCTAAAGCAAATGAATCTAGTTTAATTTGGTATAATAGAGTAGGTCATGCAAGCATGGATTCATTAGCTAGATTGATTAAGCTTGACTTAGTAAAAGGCTTATCTAAAATAAATTATGAAAAGAACAAAGTTTGTAAAGCATGCCAACTTGGTAAACAAACAATATCTTCCTTCAAATCAAAAAATATTATTTCAACTACTAGGCCTCTAGAATTAATTTATATGCATTTGTTTGGACCAATTTTAACTACTAGTCTTGGATGAAGAAGATATGGATTTGTCATAATTGATGATTTTGCAAGATACACTTGGATTTTATTTTTATCTAATAAAGATAATGCTTTTCATATGTTTGTTGATCTATTTAACAAAATAATAAAAGAAAAAAAATGTAATATTTTAAGTTGTCCAGTTATGCAACCCAAGAGGAGGGATGAATTGGGCTTTTAAAACTTTTAAGTGAAGTGTGAACCACAAAAATTATGTAAGAATAAAGATGCAATGTGTAGTGGCTATTATGCGCAAAGTAAAGAATCAAGAAGTAAGTATGCAAGAGAATAAAAAATTAATGAATGATAGCAAATCAATACACCATAAAAAAGTAAGATTTATAGTGGTTCGGTGCCACCCTTGGACCTATATCCCACTCTAAGCTCCTAATTAGGAATTCAATCCACTAAACGTATTCAAACCAAATACAACATCGAAAACCTATGATCCTAGTTATCCTAAGCTACAATACTTATTTTTCAGATACAAGGCAACCCAATACGCCCTAATTTAAGGTTCAGATCAACCTTTCTAAGTTTTGGAACCCCCAAAACTTCAAACAAGAACAATAAAAATAGAGTACAAGTATAATGATAATGTAAAATAAGTTTAGCTCCTTTAATGAGAACAATAAGACTTTAAAAATACTTTACATAAAAGGAGAGAAGCTTCTCAGATTCCTCTTAGAATGAACGAAGGCTTGAAAGAGCTTTGGAGAGGTGGTTGAACTTGAATTAAATGCTTCTTTGGTTGGAAGGGAGTTTTTCTCTAGGGCTAAATATTTTCTTGATTTTTATTGAATTTTTCCTTCATTTGAATGCTTTTATATCTTCAATGAATGTTAGAGAGTGAATAGTGCCTATTTGTAGCCATTGGAGAGTAATTAATGAGCATTAAATGTGGCTAGAATGGACTGAAAACTAGTTGTTATAGATTTTTTTCGTCACAGGGGTCGACCCATGGGTTGTCCCTAGGCATAAGGGTCAACCCCAAGGTCGACCTCTATGGTAGAAATAGAAAAACCTAGTTTCTATATTTTAACCTATAGAATATCAAAGGTCGACCTTAGAGTCATCCCCTTTTGGTGTGCTGGCTGACAAAGGCATGCCAATCAGCCTGTTTCAGCAGGGATCGATCTAGGGGTTGATCTTTTTGCTCAAACTTGATTTTTTTTAAATTGTGACTTCTAAAAAATATGAAATTACCTCCAAAAGATCTGAATTCTTCTCTAATGCTTTTGAGGCTTTTGAAAAATATTTTTTTGATCTCAAACTTGATGAAATTATAGTTTTTTCCTTCTTTAATCTTTTTTGATAAACTTGAAAATTCTTGTAAAACCCGAAATGCAGAATTGTTCTTTTTCCAATCCAAAAATTATTAATACTCTCCTCAAATATTTTGTAGTCATCAAAATCAATTCTTAAAGCAATGTTCTATCCCTTTTTGATGATGACAACTAATTTGAGCATAAGCAAAAATAAGACATATATGAAGCATTAGAGTAAAAAAAATGCAATTAAGGATTTCAAAATTTAATACTATAACAATGTACAAGAGTATTCAATTTAGATGCAAATTTTTTATTAGCTTTCTTAGACCATTTTAGAAGAGAAGTTTTTAATTCATTGATTATATGTTGGGATTTGCCAATATTTATGAATAATTTTGAAATTTGTATTTTGAACAATTTGCTTTAGCATTATGAACAAATTGCTTATTGCCAATGTTACTTACATACTATGAATAATTTTGAAATTTGCATTTTAAACAATTTGCTTCAGTATTTTGAACAATTTGCTTATTGCCAATGTTACTTACATAGCATTACCACTCCCCCTTTTTGACATCATCAATTGGTTGAAGAAGAAAAAGACTCCCCCTTAATTTATTCCCTATAATATGTGCTGAAAGAATTCATCATGAATACATGCATCATACAACATTGTATACTAACTTACAAATCATAATTATATAAAAGACATGATCCATAAGACAAATAACATTCATATAATTATCAACCAAAGTCATATATGTCCAAAATACAACTTAAAAGTCATAAGGTCATATCCATGAACAAAATATATCACCCTATCATATATCAAAATACATCACCCATAAAGTACCAAAACACATAAGTCATAAACCACCAAAATACGTAAGTCATGAACAACCAAAGATACATAGGATTAATGGCTAAATCCTAAATACATAAGGCTAACTAATCAAGATCTAGAAATGGAGTCAACTAGATCTAATAGAGTAAGAATCAGAAAAAGAATCAGTGATACAGTGTGGAGTATTAGGAGCAAAGCCACGAGCATGACTCTGATCACATCTGCCTTAGCCCCAAGTAGAAGAACTAGCATGAGTAGGTGGATGAGATGGCCAAACAACCAGAGAAAAGGAAGTCTAGGACAAAAGGATAAGTCTGATGGTATCTAGCTGTCCCAAGGCTCTTGACATAGACTACATGAGAGAAGCAATCTCAGTAGAAATAGTCTCATTGGATCCTCTATCTCTCCTCTCAGAAAATTGAATCCTCCCTCCAAAACACCACAAAGTCTGCCATCCTCTATTGATAATTCTAAAATTTAAGTGATGTCTTCTCTCGACTGGGGATGAGCAAGATCCAAAACCAACCTCTACAAATCCAAAACTCTACCAGTTAATCTCAAAATAGAATCCACATACTCCTCAAAGCGAGCAGTCATGGCTGTGAACATCTGAAAAACTATAAAGATATGTGAGACCATGGACTGATCAGGTAAGGGGTCAACCTGAAAACTCTCCCCTTGAGCAAAGCTTGAGATACCCCTACTAGCAAGCAAAATGGTGAAAACCTGCTAAGAAATCATCTAGAGCTGATCATCTACAAGTCTGATAACTATGTGATCTAATCTACACACTGACTATGGCATAGGTGTATCTGTCCTCACCGACTCCGAAGGACCTACCTCATTATCTGATACGAACTGGATGTTCAGTGAAGCTCTCCGCTCACGAGGTGGAGATGAAGGTCCATCTCCCTCGGCTCTATCCTCATCCTCCTCCTCTATCCCCTTAGACCAACCACCTTCATTTTTGGTAAAATCCATTCGATGTAGAGTATGGCGGTTAATCATATCAGTGTAGGATAGTCGACTGGTAGCCTCCCCCTCAAAACTCACACCAAACCTCCTAAAAACTAGCATGAGAGCCATACCATAAGGTAGATCAGCCTTAGACCTATTTAAGATCTCATGCATAGCTTCAATCATCAAAATAGGGAGGTTAAGGGGGATCTCACAAATAATATGATACATCATGCAAATGTCTCTACCCGAAAGAAAATCTTGTCTCCCTCCTCTTCAAAAAAATAACTTGATAACAATGTGATGTAGGAACCTCATTTCAACTAATAAAAGCTTGGCATCTAACTTGCTAAGGTCTCCCACAAAACCACTTCGCAAAATTGCTCGAAACCCATCTTCTTTGTTTGGAAGCTCAATCTCAAAATAACACTCACAAGGTAAATGAAGTATCTTGCCCAAATGAATTGGATCTAATACAATCTCCATATCCTTAATCATAGATCTAACCACTCCACTTTGGTACCCCAAATTTAAGTAAAATTTCCTCCCAAGATCAATATAGGTAATTTCTTTTAGTAGACAATAAAATCCCCAATCTTGTTTTTGAATTTTTGTTCTGATAAAAAAGGCTTCTTTTTTCAAAAATAAAAAGTCTGTATTCTTTCTAGATTCAACTTTTCTAGTTGAGAGTGGTACCTTACTAGGGCTAATAGGTGAGGGTGATGGAGCTAGTACAGAGGCTTGCATAGGAGTAGGAGCTAGTGATGATGCTGGAGCAGCCTGTTTTCTTCTTTCTTCTTCTTCTATTCCTCAGGTCGACTACCTTCTTTATGGAAGTTTCATCCTGGGAGTTAGCGAGGGCAATGGGGAGCTAGAATCTGACCAAAAATCTCATAGATAGGAAGGAAGGAAGAGACTTTGAGAGGGAAGAAGAGAGTTTGAGGAAGGGTGGCCGAATGGTAGGAAGAGGGTTTTGATTGTTTAGGGCTTCTAGAAATATAAAATTTTTGCCTAAAGGAAGAGAAAGAGGTGAGGGATTCTACTTCTCTATGGTCGATCTTGAAGGGAAATCAAAAGAGGATGGATGATTTCAAAAGATTTGGTCATTGACGGTGGAAGACAAGAACTTGGTGTGGGAGTGAAGGAGGATTAGTGATAGAGGTCGGCCCCTTTGGCCGAAAGAAGTTCTTTTCACAAAAAGAAAGGTCACCCAAAGGTTTTAGTTTAAAAGGACAAGAATGCCTTAGGGTCGGTCCTAAGGTCGGCTCATGGGTCGACCCTGGGGTCATCGCATGGCATGGAGAATTTTAAAAAATTAAAAGAATCAAGAAAAAATTTAAGGGTTAAAGGAAAAAATTGAAATTATAAGATTGATCATCAGGGAAGAATAAATTTAAGCTTTTTAAGGTGGAAAGAGAGAAGTAAGCTTAAAGGATTAATTCAAGGTAGTTTGTGTTGAAAATATGTCCCAAAGTCAATCGTCAGCTTGTTAACGGTTGGGCTATACATTTGTAATTATATATGAATCATAAATTAAAAGTTATTTTGGCATTTTTCATCACAAAATCTATTATCTTCTAATGAACTCCAGTATTGTGATGAAGTCCTTAGGACTATCTAGATTCAATAAAGAAGGATTTATCGTTTAGTCCTTAAATTATTCATGATCAAAAGATACGTTGTTACTTAGGACGATAATGTTTATCGAGTATAGATCGTTGTGTGCCATATAGGTTGGTTGTCTTCATAACCAAGAAATGTTAAGACACTAGTATGGCATGCAAGTGAGATGTATGGATACTTTTGCACTAAATATGATCAACTTCAGAGCTTTTCTTCTATCAAGATTAGCCCCGAAGGATTTGGGTATAAGTGTCCCTTAGATCTGAGACCACCATGGTGACTTGCAAGCAACTCACTATACTTAGGTACCAGACTATCTAAATTTTTAATTCAGTGATGGAAGGCTACTGGGTGTAGTCAAGTATTTGGCTTGTCGGTGTATCAATCAAGGTGGGATTGACCCCTCCAAGTGTTGAATTAAGTGCATCACTGTATTTTAATTTAGCAAATCCTCGGTCGGGGTAGTCCATATGATAGATGCTAAATTTTGAAATATACTGTGGATGAATGTTAGGATTGACAATAAATCCTAAATCATCCTTTGAGCATCGAGGTGAAGGGGATGAATTATACAGTAACCATATTCCATAGGTTTGTCATTATTGCATTGCGACTTTTCGATCTATCCGGATGTCGGGTACCATTGCTAGATGGTCACATCAATTGGTATAGAAAATTGATTTCTATACTATCGGCTTAGGATTCGATCTTATGGGGTCACACACATAAGGAGTTCCTACCTGATCTGATGGTTGATCATGAGTCCTGATGACCTAGGATACTATGGTCAAGAGTCCCACTAGACTGGAACTCTGTGATCAAGAGTCCCACTGGACTGAAACTCTGAGTCTTACTGATCTAGAACTCTCTGATCAAGAGTTCCACTAGTCTAAGACTCTATGATGGTGAGTTTGATTTGTTTTGGACACTAGGTTTAAGAGTCCCACTGATTTGGGACTCTTCAAGAGTTTCATGTTGATGGAACTCTATTGCCCAGACATCCATCCAATTAAGACTCTACATTTATTTAAGAATTAATTAGAAATTTGATTATTGATTAACTTAATTTGATTAAGTGATGGAGATTTGATCAAGTTTGATCGAATTGAATTCGATTGGGTTTTACCCAATCAGATCATGAGTTGACCTAATCGCTGTGGGAGATTTGACCCTGATTTAATTAGGGGCTGAACCAAATTAATTTTTAATTTGATTGAAAATTTTATAAGTTGGGTTAAGCCTAATTTTGTTAGATTTGACCTGATCTTATTGGGTCTAGAATAATTGGTTTAGTTGAAACTAATTTGGAAAAGTCAAAGGAGGTTTGAACTTTCAACTACTTGCACCTACAATATTTGACCAACCTTTGACCTAGGCCCCTCTTTATTTTACCTAGATTTTTCCTCACACCCAAATATCTTTTGTGCCCCTTATCTCTTCTATCTTTGACCTGGTCCAATGGTTGGACTGGTCAAATTGAATTCAATGTAAAAGTTGAAACTTCTTAACTCCCTCTTGTTCTTATCCTTTTCCCACGCCCACTTGATTTTACTTCATGCAATTTTTGTGCATTCTCAGAGTGGACATGCAGAAGGAGAGTCCTTCTATGCATCAAATACTCTGGTATGGTGTTGGATAGGGATAAGAAGGTTTTTGAATTTGATGTTGGTTGGAAGGTTGAAACAAGTTCAACCTCCAATCCTTATCTCTTTCCATGCACCTTTCCCATGGTATTCATATCAATAAATTATTAGAATTTTTTTGTATGTAGTAAAGGGGGCTAGAATTCTATGGTAAAAATTTCAATTTGATTCAGCATTAGTTTTGGGTGAGAAAAATCTTGGAGTAAAGGTGAGCAGGGTCCTGTAGCACTTTATTTTTTTCTCATGCCTGTCTTCTCATCTGATTTTCACCTCTAAGGATATCCAATTTTTAGATATAATCTAAATTGGGTTTATATATCTGAAAGTCATCTTTCCATAAAAGCTTATTTCATAGAAAAACTCCACACAGAGAGGGTGTGATTGGATTTTTAGTGTGTTAGGATTTTTGGGTAGAGTGAAACCCTAGATTTGGGAATCTGGGTTCGGGTGGAAAGATCGAGTGCTGTAAGCATTGGATCGCCACCAAATTTGAAACACCTCTTCATCATGCTCCAATATTTTTGTCTTAATTTTTTAGAGTATCTAAAAAATTAGAAAGTATATGATCAATTGGATCGATCATGATCAGCCATTAAAAGCTCCGACGAGGAGCTAGTACTCCAGTGGGGCTGATCAGGACCAGGAGCTCCGTGTGGACCAACCATGGAGGCCAGACATGTATGCAACTATGGTGCAATACTAGAGTATTATCTGATGGATTCAGATTACGGTGATCAGCTATCCATAAAAAGGTATTATATTCTAAACAGATAGATGTAATAAAGAGTTTGCTGCATAGTTTTATTTTTAGATCTATATGAATGCATGCATATTGTGTTTAGATCCTTAGTGTAGAGCTTAATATTCTGATATGATTAAAAATTAATTAATTAAATTAATTAATTTTTGATGTATTTTAGCTATTTTTAAAAAAAAATTTGAAAGTAGCACTGCAAATCCTGCACTATTTCCTTCAAATGGTATCAGAGCAAGATTAGCTAAACATGATATGCTTGCATATTTTACATTGATAATTTAGATTTAATCTAAATATTAACCTAATAGTTTGATTAATTAGATCTAAAAATTAAAATCAAGATCGTACGACTGCAGGTTGTCCTGCTGTAGGGTTTACCCTCTATAGTGAAAAGGTTGTCCTGGTACGTTACTGATCTATATCATTAATCATGAAATCTTAGATTTTATCTAATATTTTTATGATCTAATTATATTAGATTTTAATCTGATTTATGATCATGAATGCATGATTAGATAAAATTTAATTCATGATTTAGTATTATGTAGTGTACATAGTTTCAGATTAAATCCTACAACTAGTATTATTTATGAATTGAGCCGATTCAATTGTAAAGTGAATCGACTCAATTGGTGAATAATACTAAGTTATAAAAAATCTTTCAAAAATTTAAAAAATATTTTCAAAATGCTGAATCCTAACCCATAGCCCATAACTTAATTAAATATTAAGTATAATAATTTAGTATCTAGAATTATGAATTAAGACTCTAAGTCATTAATCATAAAATGTGGATTATTGGGTTAGTTGAATTAGATCCATAAATTGGATTAGACCTAAGGTTAGTTAAAGAGTGGAGTAAATTAGAGTAATTGATTGAATCTAATTAAATATTAATTTAGATTGGTTCAAGGACTTTATAGACTCAATTACAATAGTTGTAGTTGGTCAAGTCCATGCCTTTAATGAGTACCAAATGGACTTAATTCATGGCTACGTGGTCGAACCCAAAATTACTAGGTTGGTCAAATTAAAACTAATAAATCAGATGGTGTCTAAGGTAAGTTTGGCAGTTTGATCAGTGATTTTTAATTGTAAGCTTCTCTAATCGATTCGGTCTTTGATGAGTTAATGGCATATCCCTTCCACTGATCCCACTTACCTAACCATCCTAGTGAGTTAGATTTTGATTAGATCACTTGATGATTCGAACTCATCCATGTCAATTAGGTAAATCAGTCTGACTGATTTAGATGCTCCTAATGCTAGCTTAGATTAGATCCCATTTTCTTTTTTATCTAACTTGGTGAAGTCAGTAGGAGGATCAAAATTGACTCACTTTTCTTAAATATATTAACTAAATCCTCTAAAATTATTAAGTTCTTAAAAATAAAATAGTTATATAGATAACTAAATCATAGCCTCCCATTAAGTTGAGTGATAATGGGTTCATTAATTTGATAATCACTGGAGGCCCAAAGGCTTGGTGCTTATTGACTAATGAAATTATCATTCATAAAATGATGATTTGGTTAAGTCTTTCTGATAGTATTTGGGTTGGCCAACCAAAGTCGGGTCTGATCATTTATTGATTAAATAAGATCAAATATGATCATGTTAATGGTTGGACCTAATCGAACTTTTTCAGTGGAGGCCAAAGCCTATTGATTAGGTCTTCGGGGCAAAATTGATATTACTAAAAATTATTTAGAGAAATAATTGATTTTGAATCTACCCACAGGTGCACATAGATTGACCAACCAAAGTTGGGCTCGTGCGTAGTCTATGTGGACTCTAGTTCCCACTAAGGAATTAAAGTAATTCCTAGAATTGAAGGTAGAGGCTATCAATTCGTATAAAATAGTGAGAGAACCTTTAGACTAAAGTCCAAGTCTTTAGGATAATTGATTCATATAATAATTAGGTTTGGTTTTTCTTGTTATACAAAAATGGCCAATAACCTATTGCTCTGATCATTATTAGACAATGACAAATTAATGAAATCCAACTACGATATCTGGTATCATAAGTTGAAAATCATCCTGGAGCATGAGCGAATCCTTTATGTTGTAACGGATCCTACACCTGAGGAGCCAGCTTCGAATGCTAGAGGAGCAATTCAAGATACTTATCAGAAGTGGCTCAATGATTGCACCACCATTTGGTGTATAATGCTGGTGGCAATGAACGACAAGTTCAGCTACAGGTTTGAAAATGCCCAGCCACAGGAGATGCTTCAAATGTTGAATGACTCATTTGGCATGCCTGATGACATTGAAAGGCATAAAATAAGTTGTTCTATTTTCAATGCTTGAATGAGGGATGGGGCCTTAGTCACTAATCATGTATTGTACATGATCGAGATAATCAAGCATCTTAGTAAGCTGGGCTTTTCCCTGCATGAGCAGCTCGGTATGGATGTGATCCTTAATTTCTTGTCCAAGTCCTTCCTCCCCTTCCTAACTCATTTCAGAATGATAAAGCCTACAGTCAACTACCGTAGATTATTTAGGTTGCTATAAAACTTTGGGAAGGATCACCAACTCCATAAGGAGACGGTGAATGTAGTGGGAGGGTCTTCTTCTAGTCATCGACCCTTTAAGAAAGAAAAGAAAAACAAGAAGAAGAAGAACAAGAGGGTGCAGCCAAATGTCGGGATGACTGTACAGGGTCGGACCAAGAAGCACAAGCCCGATCAAAGCCAGGCAGAATGCTTCTTCTACAAGAAGCAGGAGCACTAGAAGAGAAACTATCCTCTGTACATTATCTCCCTAAATTCGAACAGACTGAGAAGGAAGCAAGTGATTGCTAGGCAAGGTAATTATATGATAACATCTTGTAATTTTTTCTTATTTGATTCTACTGCTTGGGTATTAGATATTGAAAGCCTTTATCATATTTGTAATTCTATGCAAGACTTGCAGGTTAGTAGGAGATTTGATCAAGGTGAGAGGTTCCTGAATGTTGGAGATGGAAGACAAGTTCCAATTCTAGCTTTAAGAATCATGAACCTTGTAATCAATTCAAATAAAGTTATTTTTAATGAATGTCATTTTTGTCCAACTTTCTTATTGAATGTCATTTCTGTAGGCCTTTTGGCCATGAATGGTTTTGAAATATCAACAAAAAAAATTTTTGTAATGTCATTTTGAATGGTGTTACAATTTTTATTGGATAATTGAATAACAGAATTTATTTACTTTCTATGCTTGTTAACATGGTTCAATCCTCCAATAAATGCCCTAGAATTCATGATATATCTGATATATACCTTTGGCATTGTAGGTTAGGTCATATTAATAGGAATAGAATTAATAGATTAATTTAAGAAGAAATTCTTGAGCTTAGTGATTGTAAATCACTTCCAACCTATGAGTCCTATCTTCTTGGTAAGATGACCAAGTCACCTTTTACTGAAAAAGGTGAACAAGCCATTGAACTCCTAAGTCTAGTACATTTAGATGTATGTGGACCTATAAGCTCAAGTGCTAGGGATGGATACTTTTACTTCATAACATTCATGGATGATCTATCGAGATATGGGTACGTCTATTTAATGAAGCATAAGTCGGAGTCATTTGAAATGTTCAAACTATTTTGAAATGAGATAGAAAAGTAAATTAGGAAGAGTATTAAAACTCTTTGATCTGACCAAGGGGATGAATATCTTTCCAATGAGTTTCTGACATATCTTGGAGAGAACGAGATTCTCTCCCAATGGATCCCACCTAGAATACCACAACATATTGGTGTGTCTGAAAGAAGAAATTGGATCCTATTGGACATGGTTCGATCCATGATGGGGTTTGCTGATTTGCCGATCTTCCTATGGGGATATGCGCTCGAGTCAACTTGTTACATTCTAAATAGGATTTTGAGTAAATCTATTAATAAAATACCATATGAGATATGGACAAGGCGTAAGCCAGTACTTTCACACCTTAGGATTTGGGGGTGTCCGGCTTACATCAAACGTTTGATGATAGACAAGCTTAGACCTAGGTTTGATAAGTGTAGTTTTATAGGTTACCCAAAAGAAATCAAAGGATACTACTTCTACCTTGCTAATGAGCAAAATGTGTTTGTCAACCTTAAGATATTCTTTTTAGAAAAGAAGTTCTTTGGTGAAAGAACTAATGCCTCTAAGGTCGAACTTGATAAAGTATGATAGGTGAAAGAATAGACACAAGTTGTAGAACCTGAGCTAGATTTGATTAGATCAGATCTAGAGCCTATTGTAAATGCACCCTTAAGACGATCTGGTAGATTACCACGTCAATTGGATAGATACTATAATTTTCTGATCCGAGATGGAGATCCTCTCGAGCTTGATGAGAATGATTAGGACCCGATCACCTATATGGATGCAATGTAGAGATCCAACTCTGAGAAATCGCTTAAGGCCATGAAATTCGAAATAGAATCCATGAAGGTCAATGATGTATGGACATTGGTTGATCCATCCGAAGGGATAAAATCCATAGGATGTAAGTGGATTTTCAAAAGAAAAAGGAGTGCAGATGAAAAGATGGAGACCTATAAAGCCCATTTGGCTATTAAGTGGTATCATCAACGTTATGGTATTGACTATGATGAGATACTTTCTCCTATGGCAATGCTCAAATTCATTCAGATTATGCTTGCTATTGCTGCCCATCTAGATTATAAAATCTGGTAGATGGATGTGAAAATGACTTTCCTAAATGGAGAGCTGGATGAAGAGGTGTATATGATACAGTCTGAAGGAATCACATTCATAGATGAGTCTAAGATGTGTAAGCTTTAAAGATCCATTTACGGACTGAAGTAGGCATCTCAGAGCTGGAACATATAATTTGATAGAACAATCAAAATATATGGCTTCGTTAAGAATGAAGAGGAGCCCTACATATACAAGTGGGCTAATGGTTCAACAATAGTATTCCTAGTATTGTATGTGGATGATATTCTCTTAATCGAAAATGATGTCCCTACATTGTATGGAATAAAGATCTGACTATCATCACAGTTCTCCATGAAAGATTTGGGAGAAGCTTCCTACATCCTAAGGATGAAGATCTATAGAGATAGATCTAAAAGGTTGCTTGGATTGTCCCAATCTACGTACATTGATACTGTACTGAAATGGTTCAGCATGGAGAATTTCAAGAAAGGCTATCTATTGATAGGCTATGGAATTTCTCTTTCAAAGAGGGATCGTCTGACAACACCTCTAGAAAGAGAGCATATGAGTAGAATACCATATGCTTCGACAGTGGGTTCTATCATGTATGCCATAACATATATATGACCAGATGTGGCATACTCACTAAGGGTAGTGAGTAGATACCAATCTGATCCAAGGAAGAACCATTGGAAGGTTGTTAAAACCATCCTGAAGTATTTGAAAAATACTAAGGACTAGTGGCTTGTCTATGATGAAACAGACTTGAAACTTGTGGGGTTCACAGACTTCAATTTTTCTTCTGATCATGATGATAGCAAGAGTGTGTCGGAATATATATTCATCCTTAATGGTGGGGCCATCCACTGGAAGTGTTCCAAACAGCACACTATGATCGATTCAGTTTGTGAGATAGAGTATGTCGCTGCATCAAATGCTGCCAAAGAAGTGGTATGGCTAAGAAAATTCATCACTAAGCTTGGAGTAGCACCCTTCCTTGATGGTCTAGTTCTGCTCTATTGCGATAGCTCTAGAGTCATTACTCAGACGAAGGAACCTAAGGCACACTAGCGGACGAAGCAGATTCTGCATCGCTTCCACCTTGTTCGAGAAATTATGGATCGAGGTGATGTCGACCTTCAGAAGATTGACGAAAAGGAGAACCTAGCTGACCCATTCACTAAAGCTATTGTGATGGAGTTCAATGACTTCAAGTCGAAGATAGATATTAGATACTGCATCGATTGGCTTTAGTCTAAGTGAGAGATTATTGGAAATATGACCCAAAGCCAATCATCAGCTTGTTGATGATTGTGCTATACATTTGTAATTGTATATGAATCATACATTAATAAAAATTATTTTGGCATTTTTCATCACAAAATCTATTATCTTCTAATGAACTCCTATATTGTGATGAAGTTCTTGGGACTATCTAGATTCGACAAAGAAGGATTTCTTATTTAGTTCTTAAATTATTCACGATCAAAAGATACGTTGTTACTTAGGATGACAACATTTATTGAATATAGGTCATTATGCACCATATAGGTTGGTTATCCTCATAACGAAGGAATGTTAAGACATTGGTATGGCATGCAAGTAAGATGTATGGGTACATCTACACTGAATGTGATCAACTCCGGAGCTTTTCTTTTATCAAGATTAGTCCCAAAGGATATGGGTATAAGTGTCCCTTAGATCTGAGACCACCATGGTGACTTACAAGCAACTCACTGTACTTAGGTACCAAACTATCTGAATTTTTAATTTAGTGATGGAAGGCTATTAGGTGCAGTCAAGTACTTGGCTTGTTGGTGTGTGAGTCAAGATGGGATTGACCCCTCCAAGTGTTGGAGTAAGTGGATCACTATATTTCAATTTAGCAAATCCTCGGTCGAGGTAGTCCATATGATGGACGCTATATTTTAAAATATATTATGGATGAATTTTATGATTGACAATAAATCCTAAATTATCCTTTGAGCATCGAGGTCAAAGAGATGAATTATATGGTAATCATATTCCACAGATTCATCATTATTGCATTATGAGTTTTCGACTTATCCGAACGTTGGGAACCATTGCTCGATGATCACATCAATTGGTATAGAAAATTGGTTTCTATGCTATGGACTTAGGATTCAAACCTATGGGGTCACATACATAAGAAGTTCCTACCTGATCTGATGGTTGATCATGAGTCCTGATGACCTAGGACACTATGGTAAAAAGTTCCACTGGATTGGGACTCTATGACCAAGAGTCCCACTGTTAGATATGTGTGCTCTAGAAGCTAGAATTGGCTGACACTTGTAATACACTTCTAGAGGCAAAATTATAATTTTAACTATAAATAATAAAATGGATCATTTTCTATCATAAATGTGTGTTTAGTGTCTGTGATACATCCCTTGAGTTAATGGTAATGATAATTCATATTTTCAAGAGTTAAAAATTTAAGACATAAATTTTCATTTATTAACTCATAAAATGCTCTTGACCATAGGATCATCATGAGGATAGTGATTGATTCGAAAGGTTAGTGTACAATCGCTTATTTATAGTAGATGAGTCTTGAGTCTACGGTGTAGAGACACTGAAGCAAGAATATAGGTACTCGTTAGAGAACGAGGGCACTGAGCGTGACCACCTCGAGTAGTCATAAGGAAGTCTACCTTCTCATCGATGACTGACTCGAAGCTACAGTGGTGTGTCTGGTTCTTTGACCTGAGGTGCATCGATAGTTCACCTTGAGGGTGTTATAGTTTGACTACACCATGACTCGGTCTCCTAGCCATTTGAAATCCTGAGGTGTATGTTGGCTATAGCATGTTCATTGTAGGAATTGGATTGCACCAAGAGGAAATCTATCTACCTTGGTGGATGAGGAGCAGCCCTATGATGATCATGAGAATCAAGTCCATAAGCCCATGACCATGGCAGAGAGTGAAATAATAGAAAAGAGTTTCTATTAAAGTTTTCACATCGAACTTGAATCAAATGATTAAATCATATGATAGAAATTAGGATTTGACGAGTTCACCTTAACCCTAATCTGATCAGGGCTCAAAATAGAAGAACTTAATCATACAAGTAGCTACACTGAGATATTCATTTTTAGTTTTGATAGGTTACCACCATATACTACTAGGTGTTACTGATGGATTTTCGGAGCAACTAGAATGATTTAGATGATCGATCATTCTAGTTGTCTGAATTAGAAGAGTTTCAATCCATCGAAAGGAGTTTTGATGATGTCGATGATGGAGATCATGACATATCCCATTACCATACAGAACTAAACCAAACTGGGTCACAAAAATAAGGATTTGGATCTGGATATCATCAATTGAACTAACCTAGTTCAATTGATTTGAATTAGATTCAATTAGGTTCAAGGAAATCATGCTAGCACTCGATTGAACCTAACGTTCTCCTTTTACTATCATTAAAAGTTGTTTCGACTGAGCCAAATGTGTTTGTGCTCACTTAGATATCTTTACTTGGTCTGACTAGAACTTGTCCAGGTCAAAAAAGGATTGTCTTAATTTATGAGATAAATTTGAGACAACACCTACCATTTTCCATCACCTGCTAATTCTTATCCTTTGACTTTGGTCAAACATTGACCTTTGACCCTTGAACATCTGCCCATGTGTCATGCACTTATTAGAGAACAGATAGGGGCTTGTCCTCTTACTAGAATTTGGAAAGAATAGGGTGCACACCTAGGATGGCGTGCGCCCATGGATAGGGATGCCTGGAGTTCCATATGGATGGAACTCTAGGTTGCTTCTTGGATTCAACTTAGGTGACCCTTACCTATAGACTTTGATCAGTCTTAGGCACCATATAAGGATGAATTTATGGGGCTCTCATCTAATTGGATCAGGTGATGTCATCCCACTAATCAAATTTAGATCTGATTGCACGAAGCAACATGATTGGTCGGGATGATGTGGCACTGCATGGCGTAGTAAGGTCTATAAATAAACCCAATCTGCACCCAACTTTTAGAGAATTCCTTTTAGCCCATGCCCCAAGGCTGCCCCTCTCCCTCCTCCATGACATCTTCTAATCCTCTCTCTGCTCTCCATGCCCAAGGAAAGTTGGGCTCCAGTTTGGTGCGATCTAGGCAAGAAAGCTGACAAGAAAAAAAGAAGGCAGCACTGCTACAGAGATGACTGCTGATCTTCAGAAGGAGTTTTGAAAATCCTCCAAATTAGATCCAAATCTAATTTTTAGAAAGGTGATAAAGAAGGAGAACATCTTCAGATCCAGCCTGAGTGGATACTGATAAAGGCCAAGCGCATGCGTGGCTAGATCCAGAACCTCAGGCAATCAGTAGGAACATTAAAGGGTAATCGGATTACCCACATCAAGGTATAAATTAAATTAAATTTAATTTATTTTACTTTTATATTATTAGATCTATAAAATTAGATCTAAAATATCTCAAATCTAATATGGATGCTTGAGAAATTTTTTTGAAATATCTCTCTTGATCCGATTAGATCTGAACGAACCTGATCTGGGAAATCAGGATGCCCCTTCAACTGGTATCAGAGCGAGGTTCAATAAAATTATTTAAATCTAATTTTTAATTTATTTTGATCTAAAAATTAGATAATTTTAGATGTCACATGAGATGTGATTAGATCTAAAATTAGAAAAAATTAAAATTAAATAAAATAGATGTAAGTTCTATAATAGAATAGTTCTATTAGTAGTCTTGCATGATCATGATTTACTTTAATTAAATTATGATTTTAGATATATTTATTTTTTATTTTCTAATTATTATAAATATAATAATAAGATCTAAAAAATAGAAAATAAAATTATTTAATTTTTAGATCATATGAGATATGATGATTGCATGTCTAGACTAGTTGTAAAATAGTTCTACATAGTTCTCTAGATTAGAATTTATTTTGATGTGATCAATTTAAATTTAATTTTTTAGATAATTATGAGATAATTTAGATCTAAAAAACATGCATGCATGATACATGAGATGTATACAAAATATGTATTAAGTTAGATCAAATTTTATATATGAGATATATGATGTAGATCTAACTAGTTTTATAGATTTATATTTTTGATTAAGGCGTTTTCCTTCGCCGTCCGATCATAAGAATAAAGTAGGATTTAAATGCCCTCTCCTTCCATTCGTTGGGGTGTTCTTATGTTGTGTAGGGGTGTTGTGCATTCGTCCTTAATCAAAAATCAAAAATTTACTTTCTGCAAAATCCTAGATCCTGAAATCCTAGAATTTTATTTACATATTTTGTTTATGAACCCTAAACTTAATTAAGAATTAAGATTATAAAATATTAATTAGATCTAAAATTGAGAATTTTAGATCTAAGACATATTCATAAACTTGGGTTCGGGCTTGGGTAGCTCAATTAGGTCTAAGCGGTTGATCAAACTAAATCAAGAGTTGGTTAGATGGGATCAACAGTGCTTAAATTGACCAGCCTAATAGGATTAAGTCTGGATCAAGATCGAGTCACGTGAGTGATCGATCAAGCTAAGACCTAATTAGGCTCAGTGGTTAGAGTCTGGATTGTAGGCTAACCCGATTGATTCTGGCTCAACAATTTGGTGTCTAAGGTAAGTTTGGCAGATACGATCGACTAATTTTTAATTAGGAGCTACTCGACTCGAATGCATTCTTATCGAGTTAATGGCATATCCCTTCCACCGATCTCACTTACCTGGCCATGTTTGTTGGCTCAGTTCTGATCTGAGGTGGTCAATAATCCGAGCTAACCCATGCCACTAGGTTAGTCATAATGGTTATGACTATGTCAAGTCTAGTTTAATGAGACCTAAATCAAATCTCCCTAAGAAAAGATTAAGTCTAAGGTCTTCCACCATTGTAGATGTGCGGGCCCTTTCGGGGTTGATTGTTCTCGACTGGTTACAGTGGCTTCAGTTGCACCGAAAAGATGCAACCATGTCTATTAGGCATTGGATGCTATGGGCTGGAGGATGGATTGGGCTCAATATTTTGGATACGGTGAGAGACTCAATTAGGAATCCAATCTGTGCAAATGGTGGGTCTGACTTAACTAAGGAGTGGATCAATATTCTAGGCATGGTGAGATTCATGAATTAGAGATCAAGTTTGGGTGCACCATGATTAGAGAATCATTGAACAAGAGTTGTTCACTCATTGGCTAACCCATCACCAATAACTGTTAGGTGAGGTGATGAGTCAGTTGGTGGGACCGCACCACCCACTAGAAATCATTAATCATGGAGATTTTTGCATCTCTACAAAGGGAGTGTAGGGATCTAAGAAAATAGTGGGAGCTAATTTATTTAAAAATAAAATCTCTAAATAAATTGGTTAAGTCTTAATTACAATATCTAACTAAAAACTTTGACTCTCTATAGAAAAATGTCTACATCCAACCCATTAGCATGAATCCTGGACACCCATAGATTGACCGAACCAAATTACAAGGATTGACTCCGAAACTTTAAAATCATTTTGGATTTCAAGAAGTTAACTCATGTATTGGATCAGAACCCTCCCACCTTACCAGCCCGTCCATCCACTGAATAGAGAGCATCTCTGGTAAAGTGGATAGACGAAGATAACAAGGCTGGATATTACATGTTGGGCTCAATGTCTGATAAACTTTAGTGCCAACATGAAGATATTAGGACTGCTCGCCAAAAGTTGGCTCACCTACAAGAGATGTTTGGTGAATAGAGTCGCGCAGCCAAGTATCAAGTCACTAAACGACTTTTCAAGGCTAAGATGCGTGATGGACAGTCAGTCCAAGATCATTATCTGATGATGATCAAGGATTTGGAAGAGATTTAGAAGCTCAAAGTGAAGTTGGACTTGGATCTATAGAATGACATAATTCTGTAGTCTTTGACTGATGCATATGGGTAGTTCATCATGAACTACCATATGCATAAACTTCAAAATTCCTTGGCCGAACTTATGAACATGCTGGTTACCATTGAGCTTTCCATGAAAGGTTCTAAAGGCTCAGTGCTTGCTATGGAATGGACTTCTTCCAAGAGAAAGTCTTTTGGAAAGAAGAAGAAGTCTGTGAAAAGGTAGAAGGTGGAAGGAGGAAAGAAGAAAAAAGTAGAGCTGAAGAAGAAGGCCGCTGACAAAGAAAAGTATTTTCATTGCAATAATGACGGCCACTGGAAGCAGAACTATCCCACTTACCTGGCCACCCTAAAGAAGAAGGAGGCAGGTCCTTCTAGAGGTATGCTCGTTATTGAGTCTAACCTTACGGTTTCTTCTGCAACCAATTGGGTGCTTGACTCTGGCTGAGAGATGGTGAGATGATCCTGCACGTCAAAAATGGAGCAAGAGTTGCTGCCGTAGCTATAGGAACATACCCTCTTTGACTACCATCTGATTTAGACTTAAGTGTTAAAAGACTGTTATTATGTGCCTGCAGCAAGTAGGAATTTGATTTCTATTTTTTGCCTTGCATTAGAAGGCTATGTAATTAATTTTCTTAAGGACCATTGTAACATTTTTTATGAAAGAAATAAAATTGCAAGTGATTTTCTTATTAACGATCTTTATCAGTTACATATTGATGTATCTATTTTTAATATCGAGCAAAATGTGAATACCATAAAATGACCTAGGGATAGTCCAAATGATAGGTATCTATGGCACCTAAGACTAGGTCATATAGCAGAAGATAGGGTTAACAAATTGAAGAAAATTGGGCTATTGAGTCCATTGACTTTCGAGTCATATCCAATTTATGAATCTTATCTTCATGGCAAAATGACTAAGCTCCCTTTTATAGGACATGGGGAAAGGGCCATGGATCTTCTTGCCCTAGTACATACTGATGTGTGCGGCCCATTTGATGTGCCGGCTAGAGGCAACTTTATCTACTTCATAACCTTTATCGATGATTTATCTAGGTATGGGATATGTGTATCTTATGAGACACAAGTCTGAAGCTTTTGAAAAGTTCAAAGAATTCAGACATGAAGTAGAAAAGCAAATTGGAAAACCCATTAAGGTTCTTCGATCAGATCGAGGAGGTGAATACCTTAGTCGAGAATTTTTGGACTATCTCAAGAAAAATGGCATAGTCTCTCAATGGACTCCACCTGAAATACCTCAACTCAACAAAATTTCAGAATGGAGGAACCAGACCCTATTAGATATGGTCCGATCCATGATGAGCTTCACAGACCTTCCTGATTTTCTTTGGGATACTGTTTGTTAACTGCAATATACTTACTGAATAGGGTTCCTTCTAAAACCGTTCCTACCATACCGTATGAGATATGGCATGGTAAGAAATCAAGTCTGAGTCATCTCAGAATTTGGGGTTGTTCGGCTCATGTCAAAAGACAACAAGCAGACAAGTTAGACTTTAGGTCCTTTAGAGCTCGATTTATAGGATATCCTAAAGAGTCATTAGGATATTATTTCTACATTCCAGAAGATCATAATGTGATTGTGAGTCGACATGCCATCTTTCTTGAAAAATAGTTTATTCAAGATAGCGGCATTGGAAAGTAGATCAAGCTCGAGGAGAAAGTCTCACAAGAGCAACGAGCTAAGGACCAAATGGAACCAAATTAGGTTAAGCCAATCCAATCACTACCTCCTCCACCTCATAGATCGGAAAGAGTTTTCCCATCCCCTTGAGAGGTACTTAGGTACTATTTCAGAGAAAGTAGAGGAAATGTTCCTCATAGGTAATGGGGTTCATGGTGATGATCCCAAAACCTATAACGAGGCAATATCAGATATCGACTCCTGAGAAATGGTTAGAGGCAATGAAGTCAGAAATTGACTCGATGCACTCAAACCAAGTCTGGACCTTGGTAGATCCACCAGAAGGTATAGTACCTATTGGATGTAAATGGATCTACAAGAGAAAGATTGGTGCAGATGGAAATGTGGAGACATTCAAAGCTAGACTAGTGGCAAAAGGTTATAGTCAATGTGAAGGCATTGACTATCAGGATACCTTTTCACCAGTAGCTATGCTTAAATCCATCCGCACATTGCTTGCTATTGTAGCCTATTTCGATTATGAAATATGGCAAATGGACGTGAAAATAACATTCTTAAATGGATATCTTGAGGAAGATATCTATATGGAACAGTCGCTAGGTTTCACATCCAGTGATGATGATCACAAGGTATGCAAGCTGCAAAGGTCCATATATGGACTTAAGCAAGCATCTCGGAGCTGGAATACTCATTTTAATGATGTGATCAAATTATTTGGTTTCATCAAGAATGAAGAGGAGCCATGTATCTTCAAAAAGGTCAGTGGGAGCACTGTTGTCTTCCTCGTATTGTACGTGGATGACATCCTCCTTATTGGGAATGATATTCCCATATTGACCATAGTTAAAATGTGGTTATCTAAAGAATTCTCCATGAAAGACCTAGGAGAAGCATCCTTTATTCTGAGAATTAAGGTCTATAGAGATAGACCGAATAGGATGCTAGGACTTTCACAAAAAATGTACATAGAAGAAGTGCTAAAGAGGTTTAGCATGAAAAACTCTAAGAGGGGTTTGGTACCCTTCAGACATGGCATTCATCTTTCCAAAAGGATGTGCCCTAGCACACTTGAGGAAATAGAATGCATGAGCAAGATCTCTTATGCTTCAATAATAGGGAGCCTCATATAGATAGCCGATGCTATGAGTGTCACGAGCAGATATCAATCGAATCCAGGTGAAGAACACTAGACTTCTATGAAATGTATGCTTAAGTACTTAAGAAGAACTAAGGATATGTTGTTGGTCTTTAGTAATGGAGAACTCCAAGTCCAGGGATATACAGACTCAGATTTTATGTCTGATGTAGATGATCGAAAGTCGACATCTGGGAGTCTATTTGTGTGCAATGGTGGAGCTGTCAGTTGAAAAAGTTCCAAGCAGACAGTGATAGCAGATTCCACCATGGAAGCAGAATACATCACTGCATCAGAAGCTGCAAAGGAGGCATTCTAGTATAAGAAGTTTGTTGCAGAGATTGGAGTGATGCCATCAGATGCCATTCCTCTGTACTGTGACAATAATGGCATCATAGCCCTTGCTAAGGAGCCGAGGTCTCACCAGAAATTCAAGCACATCGAGCGGCGATACCACCTCATCCGTGATTACCTCGAGAAGGGTTACGTCGAGGTCAACAGAGTCGACTCCATAGATAATGCAATAGATCCACTTACAAAGTCGTTGGGCCAGTAGAAGATCGAAGCCCACCTTGTAAAGATGGGACTTAGATTTGTAGCCAATTGGCTTGAGGTCAAGTGAAAGTTTGTTAGATATATGTGCCTTAGAAGCTAGAATTGGCTGACACTTGTAATACACTTCTTGGGATAATTATAATTTTAACTATAAATAATAAAATTGGTTATTTTGTATCATAAATGTGTATTTAGTGTCTGTGATACATCCCTTAATTTAATGGTAATGATAATTCATATTTTCAAGAGTTGAAAATTTAAGACATTAATTTTCATTTATTAACTCATAAAATGCTCCTGACCATAGGATCGTCATGAGGATGGTTATTAATCCAAAAGGTTAGTGTACAATTTCTTCTTTATAGTAGATGAGTTTTGAGTCTATGGTGTAGAGATATCAGAGCAAGAGTACAGGTACTCGTTAGAGAATGAGGGCACTGAGCGTGACCACCTCGAGTAGTCATAAGGGAGTCTACCTTCTCATCGATGACTGACTCGAAGCTACAGTGGTTGTCTAGTTCTTTGATCTGAGGTGCATCAATAGTTCACCTTGAGGGTGTAATAGTTTGACTACACCATGACTCGATCTCCTAGCCATTCGAAATCCTGAGGTGTATGTTGGCTATAGCATGTTCATTGTAGGAATTGGATTGCACCAAGAGGGAATCTATCTACCTCGATGGATGAGGAGCAGTCCTATGATAATCATGAGAATCAAGTCCATAAGCCCATGGCCATGGCGGAAAGTGAAATAATAGAAAAGAGTTTCTATTAAGGTTTTCACATCGGACAGAATCGAATGATTAAATCATATGATAGAAATTAGGGTTTGACAAGTTCACCTTAACCCTAATCTGATTGGGGCTCAAGATAGAAGAATTTAATCTCACAAGTAGCTGCACCAAGAGATTCATTTCTAGTTTTGATGGGTTGCTACCACATATTGTAAGGTATCACTGGTAGATTTTGGGAGTAATTAGAATAATTTAGATAATCGATCATTTCAGTTATCTGAATTAGAAGAGTTCTGATCCATCGAAAGGAGTTTTTATGATGTCGATGATGGAGATCATGACATATCCTATCACTATATAGAATTGAACCTAACTGGGTCACACAAATAAGGGTTTGGATCTGGATATCATCAATTGGACTAACCTAGTTCAATTGATTTGAATTAGATTCAATTAGGTTCAAGGAAATCATGCTAGCATCCGATTGAACCTAACGTTCTTCTTTTACTATCATTAAAAGTTGTCTCGACTGAGCCAAATGTATTTGTGCTCACTTAGGTACCTTTACTTGGTCTGACTGGAGCTTGTCCAGGTTAGAAAAGGATCGTCTTAATTTATGACATAAATTGAAGACAACACCTACCATTTTCCATCATCTGCTAATTCTTGTCCTTTGACTTTGGTCAAACATTAACCTTTGATCCTTGGACATCTGCCCATGTGTCATGCACTTATTGGAGAGCAGATAGCGGCTTGTGCCCTTACTGAAATTTAGAAATGAGGGGGTGCACACCTAGGATGGCGTGCACCCATGGATAGGGATGCATAGAGTCCCATACGGATGGGACTCCCGGTTGCTTCTTGGATTCAACTTAGGTGACCCTTACCTATAGACATTGATCAGACTTAGGCACCATCTAAGGATGAATTTGTGGGGCTCTCATCTGATTAGATCAGGTGATATCTTTCCACCAATCAGATTTAGATTTGATTGTACGAAGCAACGCGATTGGCCGGGATGATGTGGCACTGCATGGCGCAGCAGGGTCTATAAATAAACCCTATCTGCACCCAACTATCAGAGAGTTTCTCTTAGCCCATGCCCCAAGGCTGCCTCTCTCTCTCCTCCATGCCATCTTCTAATCCTCTCACTGTTAGATATATGTGCCCTAGAAGCTAGAATTGGCTGACACTTGTAATACACTTCTAGGGGCAAAATTATAATTTTGACTAAAATCAATAAATGGGTTATTTTCTATCACATATGTGTATTTAGTGTCTGTGATACATCCTTTGAGTTAATGGCAATGATAATTCATATTTTCAAGAGTTAAAAATTTAAGACATGAATAATCATTATTAACTCATAAATTGCTCTTGACCATAGGATTATCACGAGGATGGTGATTGATCCGAAAGGTTGGTGTACAATCGCTTCTCTTTAGTAGATGAGTCTTGAGTCTACGGTGTGGAGACATCAGAGCGAGAGTATAGGATACTCGTTAGAGAACGAGGGCACTGAGCGTGACCACCTCGAGTAGTCATTAGGGAGTCTACCTTCTCATCAATGACTGACTCGATGCTGCAGTAGTGTGTCTGGTTCTTTGACCTGAGGTGCATCGGCAGTTCACCTTGAGGGTGTTATAGTTTGACTACACCATTACTCGGTCTCCTAGCCATATGGAACCCTGAGGTGTATGTTGGCTATAGCATGTTCATTGTAGGAACTGGATGGCATCAAGATGGAATCTATCTACCTCGGTGGTAGAGGAGCAGCCCTATGATAATCATGAGAATCAAGTCCAGAAGCCCATGGCCATGGCAGAGTGAAATAATAGAAAGAGTTTCTATTTAGATTTTCACATTGGACTCGAATCGAATGATTACATCATATGACAGAAACTAGGGTTTGACGAGTTTACCTTAACCCTAATCTGATCGGGGCTCAAGATAGAAGGACTGAATCACACAGATAGCTACACCAAGAGGTTCGCATTCAGCTCTGATGGGTTGCCACCATATACTGCTAGGTGTCACTGGTGGATTTTGGGAGCAATTAGAATGATTTAGATGATCAATCATTCTAGCTGTTCGAATCAGAAGAGTTCTGATCCATCGAAAGGAGTTTCGATGATGTCGATGATAGAGATCATGACATATCCCATTACCATATAGAACTGAACCTAACTGGGTCACACAAACAAGGGTTTGAATCTGGTGATCATCAATTGAACTGATCTAGTTCAATTGATCTGAATGAGATTCAATTAGGTTCAAGGAAATCGTGCTAGCACTCGATTGAACCTAACGTTCTTCTTTTGCTATCATAAATAAGTTGTCCTGTCTGAGCCAAAGGAGTTTGTGCTCAATCAAAGGCCTTCATATGGTCTAACTGGAGATTATCCGAGTCAGAAAAGGTTGTCTTATTTTGTATGACATTATCTGCCATTTTTGGTCACCTGCCATTTCTTGTTCTTTGACTTTGGTCAAAAGTCTACCTTTGACTGGTCAAATGTTGACCATTGACACTTTGACTTTTGACCACATGTCATGCACCTATTGGAGAGCTGGTGGGAGCCTGTCCCCCTGCCAGAACCTAGCAAGGAGGAGGGCGCACGCCACCCTAGGTGTGTGCCCAAGTTGGAGGCGCCTAGGAGTCCTTGTTGGACAAGGACTCCACCTCCCTTTTGGATTCCAATTAGAGTTCTTCTAAGAATCCAGTTTGACTGATCTTAGGCACCCTCTAAGGAGGAATCCAGGGGACTCTATTCCCACCAATCAAGATTTAGATCTGATTTCACAAAGGGTTGTGATTGGTTGGGAAGAAGAGAAGTTGGATCACAGTCAGTCTATAAATAAGACCCTACGCCCAACTCAGATTATAACATGATATGATTGAGAATCATAATTCCCACGCCCAAGGCTGCCTCTCCCCTCTTCCTTCATGCCAAACCTCCTTCTCCTTCTCCTCTCCATATCCAAAAGGGTTTTGGACTTTGGTTGGTGTGATCCAGATCAAAAAAAGGCGATCAAAAGCAAGAAGGCTGCGCTGCTGCAAAGGACAACTGCTGATCTTCAAAAGGAGTTTTGAAGATCCTCCAGATCAGATTCAGATCTGATTTTTGGAGACGTGATAGAGAAGAAGAGGATCTCCAGATCTAGCCCGAGTGGATACCAGTAGAGGCCAGGCGCTTGCGTGGCTAGATCCAGAACCTTCTACTGCATACAGGATCATCAACAGGGTAATAGATTACCCAAATCAGGTAAATTAAATTTGATTTAATTTATCCTTATTTATTTTATTTATTAAAATAATAAGAATCAGATCTGAAACATCCCAGATCTGATACAAATCAAAGAAAAAAATTTTGAAATATATCTCTTGATCTGATTAGATCTGAACGAATAAGAAATGGTTGATTTCCCTTCACTCACTCCTCTACACGCTCAAGAAAAGTTGGGCTCCAGTTTGGTGCAATCCAAGCAAGAAAAGGCTGACGAGAAAGAAAGAAGGCAGCACTGCTATAGAGATGACTGCTAATCTTCAAAATAAATTTTGAAGATCCTCAAAATTAGATCCAGATCTGATTTTTGAAGAGGTGATAAAGAAGGAGAAGATCTCTAGATCCAGTCCGAGTGGATACCAGTAGAGGCCAGGCGCTTGTGTGGCTAGATCCAAAACCTCAGACAATCAGCAGGATCATCAAAGGATAATCGGATTACCCACATCAAGGTATAAATTAAATTAAATTAAATTAAATTTATTTTTTTATTAGATCTATAAAATTAAATCTAAAACATCTCAGATCTGATATGGATGCTTGAGAGAAATTTTTGAAATATCTCTCTTGATCCGATCAGATCTGAAAGAACCTGATCTGGAAAATCAGGATTTTTTCTTCACCCATTAGACTAGGACTTTGATTCTTACTCATCTAAGACTCTTTGATCAAGAGTCCCACTAGTCTGGGACTCTATGATCATGAGTTTGATTCGTTTGGGACACTGGGTTCAAGAGTCCCACTAGTTTGGGACTCTTCAGGAGTTTCATGTTGATGGAACTCTATTATCCAGACATCCACTCAATTAAAATTCTATATTTATTAAAGGATTAATTAAAAATTTGATTATTAATTTAATTAATTTGATTGAGCGATGGAGATTTGATCAAGTTTGATCGAATTGGATTCAATTGGGTTTGACCCGATCAGGTCATGAGTTGACCTAATCGCTGTGGAAGATTTGACCCTGATTTAATAAGGGCCTGAACCAAATTAATTTTTAATATGACTAGAAATTTAATAAGATGGGTTAAGCCTAATTTAGTTAGATTTGACCTGGTCTTATTGGGTCTAGAATAATTGGTTTAGTTGAAACCAATTTTGAAAAGTCAAAGGAGGTTTGAACTTTCAACTCCCTACGCCTACAATATTTGACCAACATTTGACCCACGCCCCTCTTTATTGTACATGGATTTTTTCTCACATCTAGATATCTCTTGTTCTCCTTATCTCTTCTATCTTTAACCTGGTTCAATGGTTGGACTGGTCAAAATAATTTGAATTTTGAATTCAATGTAAAAGTTGAAAATTCTCAACTCCCTCTCATTCTTATCCTTTTTCCATGCCCACTTTGATTTTACTTCATGCAATTTTTGTGCATTCTTAGTGTGGACACATAGAAGGAGAGTCCTTCTATGCGTCAAATACTCTGGTATGGGCATTGGATAGGGATAAGGAGGTTTTTGGATTTGATGTTAGTTGGGAGATTGAAACAAGTTCTACCTCCAACCCTTATCTTTTTCCACGTACCTTTCCTATGGTATTCATGTCAATAAATTATGAGAATTTTTGTGTGTGTAATAGAGGGGTTAGAATTTTGTGCTAAAAATTTTAATATGATTGGGCATTAATTTTTAGCAAGAAAAATCTTGGAATGAAGGTGAGCAGGATCCTATAGCACTTTATTTTTCCCTCATGTCTCTCTTCTCTTCTGATTTTTACCTCTAGGGATACCCAATTTTTAGATATAATATAAATAGAATTTATAGATCTAAAAGTCATATTTCTATGAAAACTTGTTTCATAGAAAAACTCCACATAGAGAGGGTGTGATAGGATTTTCAGTGTGTCAGGGTTTTTGGGCAGAGTGAAACCCTAGATTTGGGAATCTAGGTTCGGGTGGAGAGATCGAGTGCTGTAAGCATCGGATCGCCACCAAATTTGAAACACCTCTTCATCATCATCTATTATTTGTGTTATAATTTTTTTAAATATTTAAAAAATTAGAAAGTATATGATCGGTTGGATCGATCGTGATCAGTCTTTCAAGGCTTCAGTGAGGAGCTAGCACTCCAATGGGGCTGATCGGGACTAGAAGATCCATGTGGACCAACCATAGAGGCTAGGCACATGTGCAACTATGGTGCAACACTAGAGCATTATTCATTGGGTTCAAATTATGGTGATCAGCTATCCACGAAATGGTATTGTATTCTGAACAGATAGATGTAGTAAAGAATTTGCTGCATAGTTTTATTTTCAGATCTATATGAATGCATGCATATTATGTTTAGATCCTTAGTGTAGGACTTAATATTCTAATATGATAAAAAATTAATTAATTAGATTAATTAATTTTTACTATATTTTGCTATTTTTAATAAAATTTTAAAAGTAGCACTGCAAACCCTGCACTGCTTCCTTCAATTTGAGCAAGTAGAACCTAGAATTAAAGAGATGATTAAGCAAAAGGATCAAGGATTTTTAGTTCTCTCCTAATCTCATAGAATCTATCCTTACTTAGAGTCTTAGTGAAAATATCAGCCAATTATTCTTCAATACAGACATAATCAAGTATCACATCATTATTTTGAATATGTTCTCTTATGAAATGGTGTTTAATCTCTATATATTTAGTTCTTGAATGTTGTATAGGATTTTTAGTTAGATTTATGGCACTAGTATTATCATATCTTATAAAAGTTTTATTAAGTTTGATGCTAAAGTTCTTAAGTTGTTACTTAATCTATAAGATATGTGCACAACAACTTCTAGCTATAATATATTCGGCCTCGACCATAAATAATGCCATTGAGTTTTGCTTTTTGCTAAACCAAGAGATTAAATTAACTCTTAGAAATTGGCAAGTTTTATTAGTGCTTTTTCTATCTAACCTACATCCAACAAAGTCTGCATCTGAATATCCTACAAAGTCAATGGATAAATTCTTAAAAAACCATAATCCTAAAGTTTGAGTTTCTTTTAGGTATTTTAAGATTCTTTTAATAGCATTTAAATATAATTCTTTAGGATTGGATTGAAAATGAGTACATAAATAAATACTAAACATGATATTAGATCTACTAGTAGTCAAATATAATAAGGAGCCAATCATGCCTCTATAAAATTTTAAATCAACACTTTTACCTCCTTCATCCTTTTCAAGCTTACATGAAGGGCTCATGGGATGCCAACTATTTTGGAGCTCTCCATCCCAAATCTTTTTAGTCACTCTCTTATGTACTTACTTTGATTGATGGACATCCCTTCCTCCGTTTGTTTGATTTGAAGTCTGAGAAAGAATGTAAATTCATCCATCATACTCATCTCGAACTCTTCCTGCATGAGCTTAGCAAAGTCTTGACAAAGAGTTTCACTAGTAGACCTAAATATAATATCATTAATATAAATTTGTATTACTAATATATCATCATGATTTTTTCTAATGAAAAGAGTAGTATCAATTTTCTTTTTTGAAAAACTATTATTAAGTAAAAACTTAGTCTTTCATACCAAGCTCTAGGTGCTTGTTTTATACCATATAGTGCTTTGTTAAATTTAAAAATATGGTTGGACAAGACATGATTTTCAAAACTGGAAGGTTATTCTACATATACTTCTTCAGCAATATATCTATTTAGAAATGCACTTTTAATATTCATTTGAAATAACATAAAATTCATAAAACATGCATAAACAAGCAAAATTCTAATGGCTTCTAATCTAGCAATCGATGCAAAGGTTTCTTCAAAATCAATTCTCTCTTCTTGGTTATATCTCTTTGCTACTAGTCTTTCTTTATTTCTAATTATATTTTTATTTTTATCTAATTTATTTTTATATACCTATTGGTGCAGAAAATGGTGCTGACACTAGAGTTCACTAGAGCTAGATAGATGAGGTCGCTGACGAAACCTATAAAATAAAGTCCAAATTAGAGGTGGGTAATCCTGTTGGTGCAAAAAATGATGCTGATGCTGGAGTTTGCTAGAGCTAGAAAGATAAGGTAGCCAACAAGACCTGCAAGATAAAGTCCAGACCAAAGGTTGGTGGCTCAGCAGGATCCTCTGACGGTCAAGTTAGTATTCTGCCAACAAGAATGGAGTACTCAGAAAAATGTAAGTGGAGATAGGAGCTTAAGAGAGGAAGACATATCTGGAGGGTTTCTTTTATAGATAGAGCTTATAACAGAATGATAGTGATAGCCATAATAGAATGCTAGTAAACCATTTAGGCCAAATGGAGTTTATTATGGAGAGTGGGTTGTCATTTATCAAGACTTGTAGATGGTTGAGTTTCATTTGTTGTAGTTCGAATGAGAGGTTGGAGACTGTTAGGGTGAACTCACCCCTGTCGAAGTTTGACTTTTCATTTCTTCTTCCAAACTTCTCCTTCAGTCAGACTTCTCCCTCGATAGAGCACATTTCAAACTTGTCCTTCAGTCGAACTTATACTCCTTCCTGACTCCTCCCGAACTCCTCCTTTAATAGAGCACAAGACTCCTTCGATAGAGCACCTTCTGGACTTCTTCTTTAGTCAGACTTCTCTTTCAGTTGGGCCTCCTCCAGATTTCTCCCTTAATCAAGCTTCTTCTAGGCTTCTCCCTCAGTCGAGCTTCTTTCAGATCTCTCCCTCAGATGGGCTTCCCTTCTAAGTCGAACTCATCTTGGACTCCTTCAATAGGATTCCTTTCAGAATCCTTCCAGCTACCCAAAAGGCCTCATTTCGAGGGAACATCTCCCCAATATTGGAAGGACCTCGGCATCCATCCTATATGAAACAAATATCAAACAATGCATGGTTGATCGTGAAGACATCCCAAACATCCCTCGATTCACTAAGGCAAGGTTCATCTGAGCTTCAACTATCAAATCCTAACAAACTAGAATGCCACGACAAACGATCACTCATCCTCCATAACAAACTTCACGTGACCCTGAATGGCCAACTACCAGGCAGTTGTTAGGATTTGACATCTCAAATTCGACCCATAGTAAGAAGAGAATTAATTTTCAGCATGGCAATCGAGCCGACTCTGATACGTGGTTCATCCTGCTTGGATTGAGATTGAGCCAACTCGAACCAATGTCGACCTGGCTCTCTCAGGTAGATAGACAGTAGAAGTCCGAGTAAGACACAATCAAGCCAGCTCGACCCCTGATCGAGCTGGCTCGATGAAGGTGAATAGAACATGATAGGGTTTTATTTGTCTGGACTCGGATTATGATTAATTCAAGAGGTCTACGGGAGTTGCGCATGGACCACAAGATCCAGCAACCATGGAGGGTTGCGGTCATGATCTGAAGGTCAAAAAATATTCCAAGACTCCATCAAGGATATGTTCGACTCATATTAGGAGAACGAACCATGTTAGAACTCCTATGAACTAATGAGAAGAGGATTCTCATCCTATTTAAAGGACTGAGGTGCTGTGGAGTAGAAAAGATGGCGTGTGGGTGTGAGAGGCACATAAAGAGGCTTAAACAGCCATCGAGAAGAGCTTGGCAGAGCATCGAGTATGTATAGCCTGCACGAGAGAGAACCAATAGGTGCATAGCATCCGACCAGGAGGTTGTGAGGGCAGAGCATCTTGTAGCTTCTATGGGTCTCCCTGGGATTTTGAGAGAGCTTTTATGAGGGTAGCTTCTAGTTAAGAGAGATTTGTGTACAATGAGTTGAGAGTGGATGTTCTCCTCTTATACCTATTTTTTTCTTTTATAGTGAAGCTTTGCATACCCCATGGAGGCGAGTCTTTAGGCTGATCCATGTACTTGATTATTCTTTTATTTTATTTTTTTCTTCTTCATGTCATAATAATTTGGTACTAGATCCTTAACAAGAGGTATTAGAGTAGCTGATATCCCAATAGTTTAGTATCAGAGCAAGTTGATACAACAACAATTGGTTTTAGACCTAGATAGTACTAGAGCATAGATTGTAGTAGTTGATAGAGATTGAAGAATATGGAGAAGACAAGCACAATCAAGGTGGAGATCAACAAGTTTGATGGGAAGGGCAATTTCTTCTTCTGGCAAGCAAGGATAAAGGATGTCCTCATCCAACATGGTTGATCGATGCTCTCTTGTATGACGAGATGCCAGCCACCATAGAGGTAAAGGATTGGAAGCGGATCTAGATGCAGGCGATGAGCACGATCCACTTGTATCTAGTAGATGATGTGGTGATCCATGTACTTGACGAGACTTTTTTGATGGTGCTGTGATTGAAGCTCGAGGAGTTATACATGGTGAAGTCACTCACCAACACGCTATTCCTTTGGAGGCAGTTCTACCAGCTACAAATGGACAAAGCCCAGAGCATGTAGGAGTATCTATCCAACTTTTAGAAGATCCTCATCGACCTCCTCAACATTGGTAAAAAAGTTGAGGAGAAGACCAGGGCGTTGGTCTTGCTAGCATCGCTCCCTCCTTCATATAAGTCCTTGGTGACTGCTCTTCTAGTAAAAAAGAGCACCATCAAGATGGACGAGGTCACTGCAGCAATACTCTAAAATGAGGTTCTCAAGAGGGAGAACCTAGCTTCGAGCTTAGATGGCGGCAACTCAGCTTTGGTGGTTTCAGAAAGAGGAGGCAGTAGATGGAGTGACAAAGGATCATGAGAAGGATGATCTAGATCCAAGACGACAGATCCTAGCAAGATTAGATGCTACAAGTGCGACAAGTTGGGGCGTCGAGTAAAGGATTGCCCATAACTCAAGTATCAGATGAGGGCTACTGCAGCGATGATTAGTAGCGAGTCAGAAGATGATGTCCTGGAGATATCTGATGAGGTATCTAATTCTTTGCAGTAGTGGATTTTAGATTTTGCATGCACATATTATGTTTATTGCAGAAAGGAGTAGTTTGACTTCCTAAAGAGTAGTGAGGGCACTGCTTATCTACCAAATGGATTAAGCTATGCGATTAGAAGCATCGGGATAGTTAGCTGGAAGACATATGATGGTGTAGTGAGGAGATTGGGGAAGTTTTGATACATATCCGATTTTAGATGAAATCTTATCTCACTAAGCAAACTAGATTTAAACGACTATAGGTGGGTAGTTGGTGATGGAATCCTAAAAGTCATGCATGATGATAGGATGATATTGGAGGAACAGGAGAAGACAAGAGGATATTACTATTTGGCAGGAAGCCTAGTGTGAGGTGGAGCTTCAAGAGCCAGAGGAAGCCCAATGCAAGATGGAGCTTTAGGTGGAGATGGATTGAGCATGAGAAAGGAGACTCAAAAGGATGAGAGGTGATGTCGCTAAGTGAAGTTTCTATTACCGCAGAAGAATTCTTCGAGCAGATCTTTGGTCAAAGTGGATACAGCCCATGATGGAGGTGGGATCGAGTGGCCTGGCTCCACTTCCACGTTTTCCCATCCATGATCAGTAGGCATATCCCAAGGCATGGGGGCGAGATGGATCACAAGCTCTCAAAGTTAAGTGGAGGTCGAATGTCAAGTTGAGGTAGAGATTATTAGGATTTGACACTTTGAATTTGACCCATAGCAAGAAGAGAATCAATTTTTAGCATAGCAGTCAGGCTGGCTCTGATACGAGGTTGAGCTAGATCAGATTGAGATCGAGTTGGCTCAAACCACAATCAAGCCGACTCTCTCAAGTAGATAGATAGCAGGAGTTTGGATGAGACACAGTCGAGCCAGCTCGACTTCTAATCGAGCTAGCTTAACGGAGGCAAACAGAACATGATAGGGTTTTTTCTATTTGGACTCAAATTGTGATTAATCTAAAGGATCTATGGGAGTTGCGCATGGACCACAAGATCCAGCAGCCATGGAGGGTTGTGGTCATGATCTGAAGGCTAAAAAATATTTCAATACTCTATCAAGGACATGTTCGACTCATATTAGGAGAACGAGCCCTGTTAGGACTCCTATGAACTATTGAGAGGAGGATTCTCATCCTATTTAAAGGGCTGAGGTGCTATGGAGCAGAAGAGGTGGCACGTATGGCAAGACAGGCACGTAGAGAAGCTCAGACACCATTGAGAGAAGCTTGGTAGAGCACCAAGTACATGTAGCCTACGAGAGAGAGTAGCAACAAGTGCATAGAATCCGATGAGGAGGCTATGAGGGCCGAGCATCTTGCAGCTTCTGTGAATCTCCTTGGAATTCTAAGAGAGCTTTTGTGAGGTTAGCTTCTACTTGAGAGAGATTTGTATACGATGAGTTAAGAGTGGGTGTTCTCCTTTTGTACCTATTTTTCTCTTTCAAAGTGAAGCTTTGCATGCCCCATGGAGATGAGCCTTTAAGTTGATCAATGTACTTGATTATTTTCTTATTTTATTTCTTCCTTATTCCTATCGCAAAAATTTGGTACTATATCAATAAAGCAGTATCAGAGTAGCTGATATCCCAACAGTTTGATATCAGAGTGAGTTGATACCACAACAACAGTTACAGCTATTGCCATCAATTTGTTATAGGCTCCGTCTATAAAAGAAAACCTTTAGATATGTTTTCTCTAAGCTCTGTTCCCCTTCTCAATACTCTGCTTCTCTATTTCTTGAGCACTCCATTTCAGTTGGCCAAAATGCTGTTCCTACGACTACTCGGAGCCACAACCGTAGATCTGATCTCTTGCATGAACCTGGATGTTAATCCAGCAAAATGAAGAAGATCTAAGAAAGATGAAAGAAGCTAGGATTTTGGTGTTGGAACTAGAGAGAAGAGAAAAGAGAGTTAGGAAGAAAAGCTTAATTGTATTCCCTCCTATTGTAAAAGTTACAATGTCCTAATTTATATACCCTTGAGTTTCCACACGAACCCTAATGAACCCTAGCTCAAAAACTTCTTTAGGTTAATCCAATATATGAAAGCACTCACCGAGCCCAAGTCTCATATACTCTCATCCTCTATATCTAATCCCAACCCATACATGAATTAGCCTCCTTAAGACCTCTCAAATCAAGCCTTAAGACCCCTAGGATCAATCCAGACCCTAGTCCAAAATAGATCCTCGTATAACTCTACCCATGCACTAAGCTGGCTCAGTCTCAGCACTGAGCCGGCTAAGTTCCACTGGGTTGGCTCGGTCTGAAACTGAGCCAACCTAGTTCTATGCCACACTTGCAGTCTTGAAACTCGACCTTTCTATTTTGCTTGTGCTCTGAGACATAGCCAACCTAGTTTTGGACTGAGCCGGCTAACCTACAGAAAATCTTCTTTCTACAGTCTTGATTCTCCAGCTTTGGTTCCTTGCTCCACCTTGAATTCTAGATCTTCGAAGCACCAACCAAGCCCCTTGAGGCCCTCAATACCTGAACCTCAAGCCTACGGAGAGTTACATGCCGCCTCCACCCTACGATAACTCTTGTCCTAGCCTCCCCAGAGCCCTCATCCTGGCTCTATCCATGGTCTCCCAAGGCTTGGGAGCACCACACCATCTACAATCTCTACCTTGATGTGCCCAAGCCTTGGCATACTTGGCAACATCCTCCTATATGATCCTACTGTCCCTGCATGTCCTGATAGCCCCTCATGCTCACCTTGCCACTGCCATTTTTCTTCAACTACTGAGCTTCCTTTGAGGCCTTCGGGATGACCGCCTCCACCACTGAAGTCCTTAGCTTATTTCTCTGCACCATCTTTGGAGTTGTACGTATCCTTCTGCTTGGCAGCTGCATCACTTATCCTGGACTTCTCTAGAGATCATGCAACGTTCATTTACCGCCACTCGCCGCATATCCTGATGTTTCACATGACACTGTCCCCTCAGAGCCACGCCTATCTTCCTGCACAATCCTCTCCACCTGGATCTATACAGCCCCGACACTGGTGCTGGGATATAGGTCCTCCCTCTACACCCCCTGCTCTGAATCGTGTCATAGCTTCCTCTACCCATGAAGCCACCTCTGCCTGATGCTCCATCTGGAACTGAAGTCCTCCTGATGCTGTAGAAGCCGACTCAATCTCTGAGTCCCCCAGGGCCAACCATCCAATGCTGCACTACTGGGTCTATTGTTGTACCTCGAATACCGTCGCTGACCCTTCGGACCCTCTGCACTCCGTAGACCTATCAAAAACTGTACAGATACATCATACCCTATGGGCACCTCCGAGACCACTAAGAGCTCATCCGAATCTTCACTTTCAGTGACTATACTGATGAAATCCGAGCTTTCTCCTTTCTTGCACTTCTTCTAAGCGAACACTCCTGCTTAAAGTGGCCTGCTTCTCCGCACTTGAAGCATCTCTTAGAACCCTTGCTACCCATCTATTCATCCTTCTTCTTTTCTTTCCTGTGCTTCTCTGAAACCATAAGACTCTCCTAGAAGACCTCCCTCTTTCCAATCCATTCTCGCTGCTCGTTGGTCTTGAGTACTGATACGATCTCCTCGAACACCAGTGTCTTCTTACCATACAGCAAAGTTGTTACCAACGGATCGAAGCTCTCGGATAGCGAACACAACAATAATAGACTTTTTTCCTCTTCTTCTAAATCCACCCCTATATTGAGCAAGTCCATGCTCATCTGATTAAACCACTGAGTATGCCCCACAACATCCTTGCCCTCCTGCATTCGAAGGCTATATAGTTGCTTCTTCAGCATCAACTTGTTGCATATGTTCTTTCCCATGTACAACTACTACAACCTCGACCATAATTCATTGGATGTTCTCTCCTCCAACACACCATACAAAATCTCATCCATCAAACAAGTTCTAATCATGGCACATGCCCTTTTCTCCAAGGACACCCACTCCTTGTTTGTGATTTCTTTCAGCCTATCTTCTAAGGCTGACTTCAACCTCATCTGAGCCAGCAAATCCTCCATCCTTACCATCCATATCATGAAACTTTCCTTTCCATCAAACTTCTCTAATCCTTCCTTCAACCCGCTATTTTTCATGATCAATCTAAATCAAATAACAACAAATAGATAGATCTGAAAAATACCTTGACTAGGGATAGTGGACAGCAACCCTGTGATCTCTTCCTTCCTCACGAAGCCTGGAGAAAGTCTTTAGATCCAAATCTCACTGCTGATCTCTACTAAAAATGGATCTTCTTCCTCCTTCATGCTCAATCTTTCTCTCATACCAACTATTGTTCCTACAGCTGCTCGAAGCCACAGTCGTAGATCCAATCTTTTGCATGAACCTGGGTGTTAATACAGCAAACTAAAGAAGATCTAAGAAAGTTGAGACAAGCTAGGGTTTTGGTGTTGTTGGAACCAAAGAGAAGAGAGAAGAGAGTTAGGAAGAAAAGATTAATTGAATTCCCTCCTATTGTAAATGTTATAATATCCTAGTTTATATACCCTAGAGTTTCCACATGAATCCTAATAAACCCCAGCTCAAAAACTCCTTTAGGCTAAGCCAATACATGAAAGCACTCATCGAGCCTAAGTCTCACATGCTCACATCCCCTGGATCTAATCCCAACCCATACATGAATTAGCTGCCTTATGACCTCTCAAATGAGGCCTTAAGACTCCTAGGATCAACCCAGACCCTCGCTTAACTCTGCCCAAGTTTCACTTGGTCAGCTCAGTCTGAAACTGAGCCAGCCCAATTCAGTGCCGTGCCTACAGTTCCAAAACTTGACCTTTCTATTTTGCCTATTCTCTAAGACTTAGCCGATCCAGTTTTGGACTGAGCTGACTAACCTGTAGAAAATCTTCTTTCTGCAATCTTGATTCCTTGGCTTTGGTTTCTTGCTCCACCTTGAATCCCATGTCTTCGAAGCACTAACCAAGCCCCTTGAGGCCCTCAATACCTGAACCTCAAGCCCGTGGAGAGTTACATGCCACCTCCATCCTAGGACAACTCTTATCCTAGCCCTAGGACCACACCTATCCTAGCCTCCTCGGAGCCCTAACCCTGGCTCCACCCGTGCCCTTCCAAGGCTTGGGAGCACCACACCACCTACACGAAAATTGACTTGAGCATCGGAGGATCCTGTCGAAGCCATCCACCTCTGGTTTGGACTTTATTTTGCAGGTCCTCTCGGTGGCCACATCTTTCTAGCTCTAGCTAACTCCGACATCCTTGTAGATTTTTGCACCAATAGGATTGGCACTAGAAGAAGGGACCTTCTGAGCTCTTGATTGTAAAAGGAGTGCTCAATATTGAATCTATCTACTCTCTTCTCTCAATCTTTAAAAATCCATCTTTGTTTGATTTTTCCTAGTCATAGGGATGCCTCCAAGGAAAACAACCACCAGGAGATCCACCACCTCCATCGTCAGATCTAAATTGGATCCACTTACTCCAGCACCATCATCGATATTGCAACCTCCCCCATCGACAGCCATGGTGGATCCAAAGTGGTTTTTACCTATTGGTGCAGCATGTCTTGGGCCTTACCAAAATGGTGCAAGCCATGCGGCAATAGCCGATGGTGGTGCAGTTGAAAAACCCCCCATCAAAATTTTAGGAAGCCATTCTAAGATGGCATACTAGGGTTAGCAAACCCATCACTCCCGAGAAGGAGAGGAGGAAGGTGGAAGATCCCGATTCTGACCATGATTCCTCTCCTAGGGAGAGCTTCCCCATCTATAGATGGAAGCCCTCCAAAACTCACGATCGAGAGGATGTCCCTGATTGGAAGCTTCAGAAAATGGACTGATGGATTGAGGAACTTCTTCATGCCACCCCAACTCATCATGATAATATTTGCACTGACCCTCCTTTCTCCTAGAGAATTATGCAAGAATCGATCTTATCGAACTTCAAGCTCCCCCAATTCAAAAGCTACGATGGGACCACTGATCCGATTGACCATCTAGAGGCCTTTTGAATCATGATACTGCTCCATGATGCATCGAATGTTATCTTATGCCGAGTGTTTCCATCTACTCTGAAGGAAGCAGTAAGAAACTAGTACTCGATGCTGAAATCGAGTACGATCTTCTCCTTCAATCAGATGAGCCATCAGTTCATGGCTTATTTTATTAGCAATCGCCATCCTAGGTGAGGTTCGGACTATCTCATCAACATCAAGCAGCAAGGAGAGTCCATCCGAGCCTATGTCAACTGCTTCAATGCCACTACTTTGGAGGTCTAGAACTTGGACCAATCTATTACCATGGCCGTACTAAAGGACGGTCTTCAGAAGAATGACCTATTATTTTCCCTAGAAAAGAGTATCCCAAGAATTTTGTTAATTTACTAGCTCGGGTTGAAGGTTATGCCCAAGCTGAAGAAGCCTTCAAATTGAAGGATAAGGAAGCTGTAAGATAGCGGCAAGCGGGTGAGCCAAGCAGGGCCATGGTTGAAGAGAAGCCGAATGAAGTTTGGCCATGCTCTCAAACTCTCCTTGAGTGCAAGCAAGCCCAAACCCCTCCTCGTGCCCCTCGTCAAAGAAGCCCTAATAGAAGGGCACAAAGGAACTCTCCCTCTAGAAGGTTCCATAACTATACTTTCCTCAATGCTTCAAAAACCTAGGTGCTGATGAAAATCAAGGAGCAGCTACCAAGGCTAGAGACGATGCACACTCATCTTGGAAAGCACAATCCTAATAAGTATTGTCTCTACTATCATGACCATGACAATAATACAGAAGAATGCATCCAACTCCAAGACGAGATCAAGAAGCTCATCAGGCGAAGCCAGCTCGATCAATTTCTATGATGTCGACATGAGATAAGACAAGATTAGCTGAGGGCACTGCTGCAACTAGAACCACCGAGGAGGGAGGAGCAACAAGGAGATTAGCCACTGAGGGCACTGCTGCAACTAGAACCACCGAGGAGGGAGGAGCAACAAGGAGATTAGCCACCTCTCAGCATCATCAATACCATCTCTAGGGAGCTACGACGAGAGGAAGCCAGTATACCTGAGGGGTTGGCCAAAAGATGGAGGACTGAGGAACCCATCACTTTCACCGAAGAGGATGCGCAAGGGGATCAATTTCCATACAATGACGTGGTTATAGTTTCTTTAAACATTGCAGACTATGATCTATGCTGCATTCTTATTGATAATGAAAGCTCTGCTAATGTTTTATTTTATGATGCTTTTTCTAAAATATCTAAATCTAATAATCACCTAGGACCAATGAATTTTCTATTGGTGAGCTTCACTGGCGATGCTGTATCAGTTGAAAGAATAATAACATTAACTATGGCCGCAGGATGATACCCTGGGCAGTCTAGGGCACAAGTGAATTTTTTGGTAGTGAGAGCTCCATCTACTTACAATGCAATTCTCGACCAATCTGATGTCAATGCCCTCTGGACAGTGGTGTCCACTTATTACTTAAAAATAAAGTTTCCAACAAACTATGGGATCGGGGAGATCAAAGGAGATCAAGCCCTTGCAAGACACTGCTACTCGATTGCCCTGCAAAAGGACGTTTGGTTGGAATCTTGTCTAGTTGATGGGTTGGATGTTTGAGATGACCTTGCTAAAGAACGAGGAGAACCCATGAAAGATCTTATCTCAATCCCACTAAATGATGGAAATAAAGAGCACATTGTGTAGATCAGCTCCAATCTAGGAGAAGAGGTACGAGAGCAGCTCATCAAATTCCTAAGGAGAAATGTAGATGTTTTTGCTTGGGTCCCCGTAGACATACCCGATATTGATGCTGAAGTTATTGAACATCGTCTGACCGTTGATCCTAAACATCAATTCGTAATAGAAAAGATACATAGCCATGCCCCAAAGAGATAGAAGGCAATTATGGAAGAGGTTGACAAGCTCCTCAAAATTGGATTTATCCGAAAGGTCTCCTATCCAAACTAGGTTTCCAATGTGATCTTTGTTAAGAAGGCAAATGGCAAGTGGAGAATGTGTATAGACTTCAAAAAGTTGAACAAGACCTGCCCAAAGAATAGCTACCATCTACCCAAGATTGATCAACTGGTGGATGCAACTTCGAGCCATGAGCTCTTCATCTTCATGGATGCCTTCTCCGACTACAACTAAATCTGGATGGCACCAGAGGATGAGAAGAAAATTGCTTTTATTACTAACCATGATCTTTATTGTTACAGGGTTATGCCCTTTGGATTTAAAAATGCAGGAGCAACTTACCAGCACCTCATCAATAAGATCTTCAAGAAGCAGATTGACCATAACATGGAGATTTACGTAGATGATATGCTCGTCAAGAGCCAAACCTTAACAAATCATATAGCTAACCTCGAGGAGACCTTCGATGCCCTCTGAAAGTAGAAGATGAAGACCCTGTTATCTAAGATGGGAAGAGGGAAGAGGCCCTTCCAACGGCCCTTATATGCCTTTACCATCCTGTTAGAAATAGGAAGAAAACCTAATTCTAACATGAGCAAGATGAAGATCTCGTTATCTAAGATGGAAGAAGGAGAGAGGCCCTTTCAATGGCCCTTCTATGCCCCTACCATCCTGTTAGGAGCAGGAGGAGAACCTCATCCTAACATGAGCAAGACGAAGGCCCTGTTATCTAAGATGCAAGGAGGAAAGAGATCCTTCCAATGGCCATTCTATGTCCCTACCATCCCATAAAGAATGGAAGGAGAACCTCATCCTGATATGAGCGAATACTAATCATATCAGGAATAAGAGAAGAACCTCATCCTGACACCCAAGATGGGAGAAAGACTTTATCCCGATATGGAGGAAAACATCTAGTTGCCTAAAATAGGAGGAAGGCATTTTTCGATGATCATTCCAATGAAAGATGAAGCGAAGAAAATAAAAAAATCAACAAGCATCAAATCCACACCATAAAAAAGAAATGACTGAAGAAAGCATCATTTATTAAAGTTAAAGTCCATTACAAAGCAAAGGTCTGCAATATCGTGTATAGAAAAAAAGAGGTAAAGATGGATGAGGTCCTAAGATGGACCGAACACCTCCGACTTCAGACTATCAGCTCCGACCATTACCAAAGCCTATTTTAGCCTGAAGATCTCCTCTTCGAGCTCTTTCCTTTTCAGCAGGCCTTCAATGAACATCCTATCAGCTCACTGGAATTTATCTTCAAACTCTCACCATTGCTTCCTTAAGACCTTGAATTTGGCCTCTACATCCTTGATAGCTTGACACTCATAGGTCAATTGAATCTTCAACTACTGAAGCTCAGCCTTCTCCCTCTCATACGATAAGGAAAGATCACCAAAGAACTTTCGATAGAAAGCGAGCTGCATCAACTCCCTCAAAGTATCGGCCTACAGGCTGCTGGCAAATAGCTTTTGGAGATGGGCCACCTCCTCATTAGCTGACTTGAGCTGACATTCGACCATGATCAACTTTTCCACCTAGCCAATTTGTTGACCATTATGCTGAGCCTCAACATCCTAGAGTTGCTTCTGAAGCTCCAAAAGCTTCTTTGACCAATTCTAGTCACATTGTGTCTTATCCAAAGATCAAGATGAGCTCCTCTCCAACAATTTGACCTTCTCCTTCTCAGCATTGAGTTTAGCCTCAAGGGAGCTAATTTTTGTGGCAAGCGCTCAAGACTTGTCGCTGGCATCCTTCCTAAACCTCGCAAGCTTCTTCTCGAAGTTCCCTTTCTTGATATTATAGCTAATGGAGTCTTTCATGTGTAATCCTCGAAGGTGAGTGATTTTAATTGTTGCCTCCAAAGCATTTTTCCTGGATGTTTGAAGCTCGTCCTCAATCTTCTTTAGCTTCTTTCTCAAATGATAAGCTTCTTTTTCTAAGTTTATGATCATTAATTTAAGGGAACTCCCTAAGGTAGGGGATCAACCTCGGCCAGAGATGATGGGTCATGACCTTGGTTGTCAGTGGAATTCTGAATAAAAGATGGTGCAAATGTAAAGAAAAAGGAACTATTTTCATTACTCATAAATGTTGAATGTGTACATCAAAAGAGAGAAAAGGAGGAAAATACAACTAATCAAGGTTCTCAACCTTGGTGGGCATGGCAGTAGATGAGGTTGGAAAGTTCCCCACCGATTCAGGTCCCTATGCAAGCTCAGGCACCTCGACGATAAGTTTGAAGGGTTTGGAGATGACTTCGGTAGAAAGGGAATCAACTATAGTCATGGATGGTCCAGCCTCTTCATCAGGAACTTCCTCGATCAGGAAGCTAAGAATGAGCTCGGGGAATCTACGAGCCACCTTGTCTTTGCAAAGTTTAAAACCCTTGATGAATGCCTACTGGCCGAATGCAACGTTTTGGTTCCTCATTTTGGAAGAGACCTTGAACTCTTCCACTGTCTAGGTCGTTGCCTCCGAGATCAACTTCGCCATTCGGGCTTTTAGATCGATGATCTTGATCTCAGCTTCTGTCCTCCTCTCTTCCTCTAGGGTCAATGCAGCTTTTAGCTCGATAGAGATGAACTCTTCCTTCTGGAGTGCATTCTGGAGACTCTCGACTTCTGTCGCCTTCTCCTATGTGAAGCATTCGGCCTCGATGGCCTTCTTCACTTCGGGATGATCGATCTCGGCATGAAGGTCCTCCTTGGCCTTCAGTGCTTCTGCCTCCTAGCGATGTGCCCTTTTTATATGGGCAAGTATTTGATGATTCGACTGCCACAAATGGGTGGTGCTAAGATAGAAGAAAGAAGAGAAAAAATGAAAAAGAAAACATAGTAAAGTAATTACCTTCAAGAAAATTTTGAGGGAGCTCCAAATAAGTTGTCTGGTCAAGGTCGACCATGCGGTCCACCACCTCGGGCATGGCAAACCTATCGGTTAGGTCCTAGATTATCTTTGAATTTTCGAAGGGATCTTCTCCCAAGTTGTTGCTGCCATCACTTGGCTCACCCGAATGAGCCTTGCGGACTGTCTTTGCAACAACTGACTTCTTCTTCTTCTTCTTATCGTCCACCTTTTCTCTTTCGATTGGGGGCTCCAAGGTTTGTCCTCCTGCATGGAGGCTCAAAAGTGTAGGAGGCATGGAATCTGCAACAACGACACCAACCTCAGTAACAGGAGGAGCTTCAACATTCGGGATGACTTCAGTGGAGGTCGCAGGGATGACTGGAGCAGCGGAGGGCACCAACTTTTGCCCTTTTTGAGCTTTCATCCAGTGCCATCCCTTTCCTCTTTTGGGCATAGAGGTCCTTGGTGAGCATCCCTATAGCTTTAGTATCCATCTCTGCAATAAGAAAGATGTTACAATTAGCAAAAAGGCATCTGCGATATCATAATAGTTCAAAAAATAAAAAGTATACTAGCAGGATCAAGAGGACTCAAACCCAGGTTGAACAGTGTCTACTCTTTTAGAAGATCAAAAAGGAGAGAAGCTCGGTATGTCTTAAGTTTATTGAAAGAATCAAGGTCGACTCTGTCTAAACTAGGAGCTCGACGAACCGATTTCCTAAGAAAGCCCCAAGAGGGAGATCCAATGCCAAGGTCAGATAGCGCATGAAAAAGTACTTTTCCTTCTAATTATGAATGAAAAAAGGAGCACCTTTCAGAAGCCCCTTCTTGCAAAACTAGGAGGAGAAGTACAACCAATCATTCAAGAAAGGATGGCATTTGAAGGTATAAAGATTTCTAAAGAGGGAGACGGTCGGATGAACTTCAGCAGATGGTAGAGAGAGAAGAATCTGATCAAGAACCTAAAGGAGTTCGGTACTATGAAAGTGAGGAAGATGTTCAGAAAACAAAAAAGTGCAACTATTAAAGGTGGGAGCAGAAGTCGAAGTCCAGCACACAAAGTTTCTAGATACAAGCAAAATCGATTAGGTGGAGCAAAACTAGCTCGGTCACTTGACGTAGGAAGTTCAAGAGTGAATTCCTAGTGAATCCCATATTGAATCCTAATTAAGGAGAAGTCATTTGGGGTCACAGTGCAGGGAATGGTTTTCGAGGCAAAAGGATGATGAGACATACTCCTAAGTGTGATCTCAGTGATGGGAGCAGGGTCTGGGAAGGTCGGATCAGTCGAACTCTAGGAACCGACCGATCGAGAGGTTTTCGAAGACATTGGGATCAAACTAAATACCAAAAAACCTCCAAAAATCAAGAAAAATAAGATGAAGACTTTCTTCCAAAAAACCGAACGATGAAGATACAGAAGACATAGGAATGATTGAAAAAGAGTTGGGAAACTAACCTAGATTGATGGGGAGACATGAGAAGAAGGTCAGAGCAATGGAAACTAGATAGGGAAGCACCAGGGAGCGAAGAAAATGATGGAAGCGACTAGAGCTCTTGAGCAAGTAAGAGATGGAAATCGAAAGAGAAGAAAAGGAAACTCGGGCGAAGTGAGAAACCAGAAGGAGTGCTCAAATATTCGATGGAATCCGAGATGGTTATGATGGTAGATCTTTCCTAGCCGATCCTTAGTTGACAGGTGTCCCACTCATCCTGCTAGGCAGCTGATGACTGATAGAATATTAAATGCACCGTACCTAGGGGCAGCATCTCGATGGGAATTTTGAAAAATTATCTTCTCAAGTCACTTCGTATTTAAGATCCATTAGTGCCAGCATAGTAAATGCCTAGATTTTTCATTCTTCGAGTATAGAGCATGGGCGGGAACTTCGATAGTTAGCTTTTTGTACTTTCTTCCTTCAAAATTCAAACTCGAGAGTAGGAGGACTATTGTTAGGATGAACCCACTCCTACCGATGTTTGGCTTGCCATTTCTCCTTTTGAACTTCTCATTCAGTCGAACTTCTCCCTCGATAGAGCACCTTTCGGACTTTCCCTTCAATTGGACTTATCCTCCTTCCGGACTCCTCCATCGATAGAGCATATGACTCCTCCTTCAATAAAGCACCTTCTGGACTTCTTCTTCAGTTAGACTTCTCCTTCAATCGGGTCTCTTCCAGACTTCTCTCTCAGTCAAGCTTCTTTCAGACCTCTCCCTCATATGGGTTTCCCTTCCAAGTTGAGCTCATCCTGGACTCCTTCAGTAGGATTCCTTCCGAACTCCTTCCAGCTGTCCAAAAAGCCTCGTTCTGAGGGAACTTCTCTCCATCACCGAAAGGACCTCGGCATCCATCCTAGATGAAATAAATATCAGATAATGCATGGTTGATCTTGAAGACATCCCAAACCTCCCTCAATTCATTGAGGCATGGTTCATCCGGACTTCAACTATTAAATCCTAACAAATTGGCACATCATGATAAATGACCACTCATCCTTCGTAACAAACTTCACGTGGTCCTGAACAGCCCACTATCAGATAGTACAGCTATCGCCATCAGTTTGTTATAGATTTCATCTATAAAAGGGATCCTCCAAATATGTTTTCTCTAAGCTGTTATCCCCTTCCTAATACTCTATTTCTTTATTTCCTAAGCACTCCATTCTAGTTGGTCGAAAATTGACTTGAGCATCGAAGGGTCCTATCAGAGCCACCCACCTCTGGTTTAGACTTTATTTTGCAGATCCTATCGAGAGCTGCATCTTCCTAGCTCTAACTACCTCTGATGTCCTTGTAGATTTTCATCCTAACAGAGACATTATTGAAAAATGTATCCTAAAGTCAATCATCTAAGTTGTAGATGATTGAAACCTATATATGAATTATCTAATAATAATAGTTATTTGGTTGGTTCATCATAAAAGTTTTATTTTCTTTAAATGAACTCCTAAATTATGATGAAGTTCTTAGAACTATAATCAATCGATAAAGAATGATTTATTAGATAGTTCTTAAGCTGTTCATGATCAAATGTTAAGTTATTAACAAAGAAGATAATTTATCGAGTGTAGATCGTTGTATACCAAATGTATTGATTGTCCTCATAACCAAATGGTGTGAAGACACTGATATGGCATTCAAGTGAGATGTAGGAGTACATCTATACTGAATATGATCAATGTAGCACTCTATTATCAAGAATAGCTAGCTAAGGTCAATGGGTATAAGTGTCCCTCCGACTTGAGATCACCATGGTAACTTGCAAGCAACTCACTATACTTTGGTGCCAGACTGCCTATATTTCTAATATAGGTTCAAAAGATTTTTGGAGACAGTCAAGTACTTGTGAAGTCAGTGTGTGAGTCAAGATGGGATTGACCATTTCTGATTAACTTTAGGAAGAGAATGACTCACTATATTTTAATTTAGCAAAACCTAGGCTTGGATAATTCTCGTGAGGAGTCACAAGATTTGTAAAATTTTGAAACATAATAGAGATGACTTGTATAAGTATTGACAGCTTACTCAAAGTCATCTTGAGCATCATTGATCAAAGGGATGAATTATACAGTAACCATGGGCTAGAGTTCTAAGAATGTTACTTTGCATATATTCGACCTATCCGAACATCGGGTATCATTGCTAGATGGTCATTTTGATTGGTACAAAAATTAGTTTTTGTGCTATTGACTTAGGTTTGAACCTATGGGTCACACATATTAGAGGTTATAACCTAATCGGATGGTTAATTAATGATTGAGGTTAAACTATCAATATGATTGATGTTTGACCTAATGCAAGTGTTATAGGAAGATCAATTAGCAATTAGATTGCTAATTAACTCAATTTGATTGAAAAAATAAGTTAAAATCAAGTTTAATTAAATTAGATTTAATTATAATTAATTTAGACTTAATTGGATTAAGTCTAATTGATTTATTGGATAAGTCAATTGCAAGAGAGAACAAGTCCTGTTCAACTAGAACTTGAGTGCACCTAATTTCTAATTTCATTAAAAATTAAATTAAATTTAAATATAATTTAAATATAATTTAGTTAAACTTTTAATTAGATTAGGATTGCCTATTAATTAGGTTGAATTAAATCTAATTGGAATTGGGTTTGAAATTATGTTTGACTTAGTTTTAATTGAAGAGCCCTAGTTTGACTAGGACTCATCTAATTTCTTTGCTCCTCTAAGAAGCCCACGCCCATTTATTTTTCTAGATTTTTTATTGAGATTTCTCATGTTAAGAATGTTTCTCCACACCCCAAATATCTGAAGAGATTAAATAAAATTTGACCTGGTCAAAGATGGAATGTGGTTTGGGTTTGTTTCCTTTTGAAAGAGTCCCTTGAATCCAAAACTCTTCCTCCCTTCCTTTGAAATTCTTTCCCAATGCCACCAATTTTTTGTCACCCTTTTTTCCCATCATTTTGTGCATGACATTCTAGGTTCTCATGCCATAAAAATAGTGGAGGCATCCAGGAGTTGGATGCCCCCCCCAAACTCCTTCATCAAATCCCTTAAAACTAGAACTTTTGACCTAGTCCACCTTTTAAATTGTTAGGCGCCACTTTTATAGGTGGCTGGCATGATATTCCCTGGAGTTCCATGAAAAGGAGACAAGAGAAAGAGAAGATGGGCATGAGGGATTGAGGCACCCATATTCTTGGAGGTTTGGTTTCTTTAGGATATCAAACGTTGATGTTCGGTTGAGAGAAAAAGGAACAAAAGAATGTCTTTTCTTAGATTTTCTTTCAAGGCTCTTTCTTTACCATATTTTGAGATATTTCTACAACTAGAAAATCAGAGAGGGAGAGGTGAGGGACGTGGAGAATGATTGCTCTAAGGAGTTGGGGCATGGTGGTCCTCTTAGGACATGACCTGATCATGTCTTGATTAGAGAAGAAGAAGAGAAGAAGGTCTTCTCTTAGGATTTCTTTGAGAACCCTTCTTATCTATATTTTTATGTAAAAATCAAAGAGTAAGATATCTAGAAGCATGAAAAAAATTCTAGAGGAGAAGATTTTCTCTTGTCCTAACATGGAGATGTCTTCAGGACATCAATCGTTGATGTCCTGAAAGAGAAGATGTCTTCTCTTAGGATATTTTTTCAAGTTTTTATTTTTTGATTTTTGAGAGTTCCAAGGGTTGTATTACTTTCTTATTTCTTCTTTTATTCTTAATTTCTTAGAGTATCTAAGAGATTCAAAGAATATTTTTTAGATAAACCATCAGGAGGGATCTGTAAGAAGCTAGTACTTCGAGCGAATCTTCATTCGACTAGCCTTCGATCTGTGTTTGCAGCTTCATGTGGATTACCTATAGAGGCCAGATACATGTGTGGCTCTAAGCAATAAAGAACTATAATGGAATCAATCTTGGAGTTCTTGACTCGCGTGAAGGTAAGAGATCTTATCTCTTCTTTACCTAGATGTGATCTAGGGTTTGATCTAAAACTGTTCTAAATCTAGGTATTGATTTGATCAATACCAATCTTATTTCATTTTTTTTTAGATTTATGTATGGATTATAACATGTTATAGATCTTATATGTAGGTTTTAGTAATTATATTACATGCTATTGTAGATTAAATAGTTTAATCTACATCTTTCGCTATAATTTATTTTGAAAAAATTTTGAAATACAAGCATGAAACCCTGCATGTTAACCAATAGTGGTATTAGAGCATCTAGGTTTTTTTATAACATGATCATATTTGCATTAAGATAAATTCAAAAATAAAACTTTAAAGATCGCACGTACTGATTATAAGATTTTCCGGCTGTAAGGTTTATCCCTTATAGTGGATAGGTGGTCCTAATATGTGTTGATCTATTTTTGAATCATTAATAAGTTGGACATGATCTAAATAATTTTATAATTTATTTTTTAATTTTAAATCTAAAATTAAATAGATGTTAAATCTGATTTAGATTATTTAGTATAGATCTAAATAATATTGGATCAGACATACTGATTATAAGGTTGTCTTGCTGTAAAGATTATTCCTTACAATGAAGAGGTTATCCTAGTATGTGCTGATCTGAATAACTTAAATCATAAATATGTTAGATGAGATCTAAAGTAATTTATGATTTATTTTTAGATTTTAAATTTAAATTTAAATGGTTTGTGATCTAATCCATATGATGTGTTTTATGTTTAGATCTAGATCCTCTTGTTGCATATGTTGATATGTAGTTTTTATTTTGAATCTAGAATGTATATGTATGATATATTTATTTTATAAAATTTAAATTAAAAACTTATTTTCTAAAAAATCCTAGGACATGATCTAGATATTAAAATAAATTAGATCTAAAATCATGTATTGAATATGATTTAATGTAAACTATTTATAATTTAAAAATATTTCAAATGATCAAATTAAAAATTAGTTCTAAGATTTCATAAATCCAAACCCATAAGCCTTGAATTTAATTAAAAATTAAGTGATTATTTAGAATCTAGGTCTATGATTTGAAGATCTTAAGATAATTTTATTAAACATGGGTTAAAGGATTATGGGTTAGCTTTGATCAGGTTATTAACTAGATTAGACCAAGGATTAGATTAAATATGGTCTAAGTTATGAAATTGATCAAACCTAATAAATAGTTAATTAGGATTAGGTCATTTCTTTTCTATAGATCAATTCAATAGTTGTAGTTGATTAAAGTCCATACATCTAACAAATAGATACTAATTATGGCTCAGTGGTTAAGCCTGAGTCTTTAGGCAGACCAAATCAAAACTGATAAATTGATTGGTATCTAAGATAAATCTAGCATTCTCTGATCGATGGTTTTTAATTGGAAGTCCGCTTACCTAGCCATTTCTGATGGTGTCTAAGGCAAGCCTTCGTAGATCCTCTCACCGATCTCATTTATCTAACCAATGTGGTTAATCAGCCTTTGATTAGGTTGCTCATTGATTCATGCTAATCCATGTCACATAGGTAATTAGTGAGATTGATTTTATTCAATGAGACTGATCAGGTGCCCATGGATCGATATTGATCCTAGTCATTGTCAAAGACTTAAAAAGTCAGTGGGAGGACTTGACTTGGTGAAGTCAGTGGAAGCAAATTGGTCCATGTCCTTTCTATCATTAATCATAAATAAAATATAAATCCTTTTAAATTATTAGATCCTTAAAATGATAAAGTTATGGAGATAACTATGTCATAGTCTCCCATTAAGTTGGGTGATAATGGATCCATTAACTTAATAATCAGTGGAGGCCCAAAGGTTCGGTGCTTGTTGACTAATGAAATTATCATTCATAGTATGATAACTTGCAAGTGTCTCTCTAATGATGGTTAGGTTGACCAACCAAAGTTGGACTTAATCATTTGTTGGTTAGATGTACCAAGTTTGGCCATGTTAATGGTTGGACCTAATCGAATACTTATAGTGGAGGCCAAAGCCTGTTAATTAGATTTTTGAAATAAAATTAAATTACTAGAAGATGTTTGGAGAAATAATTGATTAATGAACCTATCTATGGATGCACATGGGTTGATTGACCAAAGTTAGACTAGTGTGTAATCTGTGGATTCTAGTACCTACTAGAAAATTAAAGTAATCCTTCGAATTGTAGATAGAAGCTACCAATTTGAATAAAATAGTAAGAGAACCTTTAGACTAAAGTCCAAGTCTCTAGGTTTAAAATGATTCATATACATTTGGTCATTATTCTCTTTTCTCAGGCTAAATCCTAATTGCTCTAATCATTATTAGATAGTGATGTCTTATGGGATCCAACTTCGATAATTAGTATTGAAAGTTGAATTTGGTTCAGCAGTATGAATGAATTTGTACTGGCGCTTCTGAGCCCAATCAAAATAATAAGTTCAATATTAACCCAAATCAGGCATAATGCTTTTACTGTTTGAAGTAGAATCATAGGAAGAAGAATTATCATGCTTCTCTTGACTCCAACAGGCTGAACAAGAGAAAGAAGCAAGAGTTTCTTATCAAGGATGTTATATGATAACATCTTAAAATTTCTCTATATGTAATTCTACTACCTGGGTATTAGATACCAGTGGTCTTATGCAATTCATTGTAAGAACTTTAGGTAAGTGAAATGTTTGAAAAATGATGAGAGATTTATGAAAGATAGGGAAGAAAGTTCTGTTCCAATCCTAGCTTTAGGAATTGTCAAGCTTATTTTCAAAAGATGTCATTTTAAATGATTATCACTATTGTTCTATCATTTATGATAAATGTGATCTCTATTGATCTTTTGGCCAAAGATGGTTATCATTTATCAATAAAGAAGATTATTATGATATTATTATAAATAATATTACAATAATATATGGACAACAAAGAAATGATATTTAACATTTATAAAGTCTATTAAGTATAATGTACATATTTAATAAACACCCAAGTTAGATTATGTCATGGATGTCTATGTTTGGCATTATAGGCTTAGTCATCTTGACAAGAGCAAAATAAATAGGTTAGCTTGAGAGGAAAACCTTGACATCAATGATTATAAATCATTGATAACCTATGAGTCTTGTCTTCTTGGAAAGATGACAAAGCCAGTGAAGTTCTAAGTCTCATACATAATGATGTATATGGATCTATGAACTCAAGTGCTAGAGAAGATATCAATATTTCATTATAGATGACCTATCTGGGCATGGGTGCATCTAGCCTAAATTATTTGAAATGTTCAAACGATTCAATAATAAAATAGAAAAATAAACTAGAAAAGATATGAGAACTCTTCGATTAGATTGAAGAAGCGAATACTTATCCAAAAAGTTTGTGATATATCTAAGAGAGAATATGATTCTTTCTCAATTGATTTCTTTTCAAAACATAGTATATTAGAAAGAAGAAATTAAACTTTGTTAGACATGGTTCGATCTATGATGGGGTTCACTAGTCTGTCTGTTTCAAGGTTGTGCTCTTGTGACTACTTGTTTTACTCTGAAAATTTACATCAAGTAAATCTATTGCAATGAATCCATATGGGATATGGATCGAGCATAGACCTAGACTCTGTCACCTTCGAGTTTGGAGCTGATCGGCCTATGTCAAAGATTTGCACATAGATAAACTTGAATCCTAGTCCAATAGGTGTTTAAGGATTATTAATTCTACTATGCTGAAGAACATAAGATGTTCATCTGCAGTAGGGCATTTCTTTTGAAATAAAATTTCTTAGAAAAGGAATTGATGCCTATCAAGTTGCACATGAAAATGTTTGACCGATAGAAAATGAACCAACATAATCTAGTAAACCTATAGAATCAAATTTGATTAGATCAAATCTAAAGCCTATTTATTTGGCACTATTAAGGAGATCCGGTAGAGTACCACATCAACTTGATAGATACTTCAGTATCTTGGTCCGAGATGATGATCTTATTGAGCTTGATGAGAACAACGAGGATCTTATCACCTATATGAATGCTATGCAGTGGTCTGACTCTGAGAAGTGGCATGGAGCCATTAAATCCAAATTGGAGTCAATGAAAATCAATAGTGTGTGGACACTAATTGATTCACCTAAAGAGATAAAACCCATTAGGTGTGAATAAATTTTCAAAAGGATCAAAGCAGCGTAGATAAGAAGATAAAAACCTATAAAGCCCATTTGGCTATTATCTCAATTTTCGAACATAAGTTTTGAACGTACATCTTTGTTATGAACAAAAAAAAATCCTATATTTGTAAGTAGGCAAAATATTTTGTAGTGTTATTTCTTGTGTTGTCTGTGGATGAAATTCTCTTAATTGAGAATAGCATTCCAGCATTGCATGGAATAAAGGTTTGACTATCATCTAATTTTTTCATGTTCAAGACCAGATATGGTATACTCACTAAGGATAGTGAGCAGATACCAGTCTAATCCAAGTGAGAACCACAGGAAGATTGTATAGATAATTCTTAAATATTTAAAAAATACTAAGGTTCAGTAACTCAAATATGTAGATACTGACTTAAAACTTGTGGATGTTTTTATTCCAATTTTTAGTCAGATCAAGATGATAGCAAGAGAGTATCGGGTTATATCCTAATTGTAGGAGCAATCTACTGGAAAGGTTCCAAGCAGGATGCTGTAGCCTATTCAGTTAGTGATGTAGAGTACATCGTAGCATATGATGCTATCATATAGGCTATGTAGTGGCATAAGTGAAAGGAATATGCCCTCAAGCCAATCAATTTTTGGGCTGTTTTTGTCTTCCAAACTCACGTAATGACATTTTTAATAAAGGCATTTATTTCATCATATGCAGTGTCTTATTATTTATTTAAGATTATAATGAACCCCATAAATTAGGGCTATGATTTTAGAATTATGATGAGATCATACCTATGAGACCTAAAATCTTAAAATCCTAATTTAAATATTTCTAGTCGTTGGGACATTGAGTTAGGGATCAATGTTTTTTCGATAAGACTAGCACATTCTTTGTATGCTCGATTGAGAGGGTGATTGATCTCACAATAACTTGTGTATGATACTAATACAAGAATGTGGATGCTCATTAGAGAATGAGTTCACTGAATTGATCCAAATCGAGAATATCTAATGGAGTCTTATCTGTTAGATATATGTGCCCTAGAAGCCAAAATTGGCTGACACTTGTAATACACTTCTAGGGGCAAAATTGTAATTTTGACTATAATTATGAAATGGGTTATTTTCTATCACATATGTGTATTTAGTGTCTGTGATACATCCTTTGAGTTAATGGTAATGATAATTCATATTTTCAAGAGTTGAAAATTTAAGACATGAATAATCATTATTAACTTATAAACAGCTCCCGACCATAGGATCATCACGAGGATGGTGATTGATCCGGAAGGTTGGTGTACGATCGCTTCTCTTTAGTAGATGAGTCTTGAGTCTACGATGTGGAGACACCGGAGCGAGAGTACAGGTACTCGTTAGAGAACGAGGACACTGAGCGTGACCACCTCGAGTAGTCATTAGGAAGTCTACCTTCTCGTCAATGACTGACTCGATGCTGCAGTAATGTGTCTGGTTCTTTGACCTGAGATGCATCGGCAGTTCACCTTGAGGGTGTTATAGTTTGACTACACCATTACTCGGTCTCCTAGCCATATGGAACCCTGAGGTGTATGTTGGCTGTGACATGTTCATTGTAGGAACTGGATTGCATCAAGATGGGATCTATCTACCTCGGTGGTAGAGGAGTAGCCCTATGATGATCATGAGAATCAAGTCCTGAAGCCCATGGCCATGGCAGAGTGAAATAATAGAAAGAGTTTCTATTTAGATTTTCACACTGGACTCGAATCGAATGATTACATCATATGACAGAGACTAGGGTTTGACGAGTTCACCTTAACCCTAATCTGATCGGGGCTCAAGATAGAAGAACTGAATCACACAGGTAGCTGCACCAAGAGGTTCACATTCAGCTCTGATGGGTTGCCACCATATACTGCTAGGTGTCACTGGTGGATTTTGGGAGCAATTAGAATGATTTAGATGATCGATCATTCTAGCTGTTCGAATCAGAAGAGTTCTGATCCATCGAAAGGAGTTTCGATGATGTCTATGATAGAGATCATGACATATCCCATTACCATACAGAACTGAACCTAACTGGGTCACACAAACAAGGGTTTGAATCTGGTGATCATCAATTGAACTGATCTAGTTCAATTGATCTGAATGAGATTCAATTAGGTTCAAGGAAATCGTGCTAGCACTCGATTGAACCTAACGTTCTTCTTTTACTATCATAAATAAGTTGTCCTGACTGAGCCAAAGGAGTTTGTGCTCAATCAGAGGCCTTCATATGGTCTGACTGGAGGTTGTCCAAGTCAGAATAGGTTGTCTTATTTGTAAGACATTACCTGCCATTTTTGATCACCTGCCATTTCTTGTTCTTTGACTTTGGTCAAAAGTCTACCTTTGACTGGTCAAATGTTGACCATTCACCCTTTGACTTTTGACCACATGTCATGCACCTATTGGAGAGCTGGTGGGGGCTTGTCCCCCTGCCAGAACCTGGCAAGGAGAAGGGCGCACGCCAAGGGTGGCGTGAGCCCAAGTAGGAGGCGCCTAGGAGTCCTTGTTGGACAAGGACTCCATCTCCCTTTTGGATTCCAATCAGAGTTCTACTAAGAATCCAGTTTGACTGGTCTTAGGCGCCCTCTAAGGAGGAATCCAGGGGTCTCTATTCCAACCAATCAGATTTAGATCTGATTTCACAAAGGGTTGTGATTGGTTGAGAGGAAGAGGAGTTGGATCACAAGAGGTCTATAAATAAGACCCTGCGCCCAACCCTAATTCCAAAAAAAAGTGAATTCAATAGAGATTTCCCACGTCCAAGGCTGCCTCTCCCCTTCTTCTCCACGCCATACTCTCTTCTCCCCTTGCTCTCCACGTCCAAAAGGGTTTTGGATTTAGTTTGGTGCGATTCAGATCAAGGAAAGGCGACCAAAAGCAAGAAGGCTGCGCTGCTGCAAAAGGACGACTGCAGATCTTCAAAAGAGTTTTGAAGATCCTCCAGATCAGATCCAGATCTGATTTTTGGAGGAGTGATAGAGAAGAAGAGGATCTCCAGATCCAACCCGAGTGGATACCGGTAGAGGCCAGGCGCTTGCGTGGCTAAGATCCAGAACCTTCCGCTGCAATCAGGATCATCTACAGGGTAATAGGATTACCCAAATCAGGTAAATTAAATTAGATTTAATTTATCTTATTTTATTTTATTTATTAAAATAATAAGAATCAGATCTGAAACATATCAAGATCTAATTAAGATCAAGAGAAAAATTTTTGAAATATATCTCTTGATCTAATCAGATCTGGACGAACCTGGACCGGGAAATCAGGATTTCCCTTCATTATCTACATGTCAATAGATAGTTCTCATAGTGGAATTTGTGCATGTAATCCTTTGACCTGAAACTACCATAGAATCTTATATATATAAATCCATATTTTGGTTCATACTCATTCATTACTCAGTTATGTACGGGATGATCTAGATATGGTAGATTATATATATGAAGGTTGTGAGTAGGTTAACATGGAATCGATCATTCCTAGTAAGAGGAAATAGAATCCTACCTGCTTCAAATAAATGATGATTCAGGAAGACTTTGATCAAAGCATGATGAAAATTAGAAATGGTTTCTAATGTTTCATTAAATGAATCATCATCATAAGATTGAAAGAGAAATTAATATGATATTGGGGTTGACATATTTTCATACCCAGAGTTGTATTCAGGATGCAGGGAGATCGAAGGATCTAGTTGCATGGTAATTTTCACTGAAGGTTATTTTTGGTATTTCAATCAAAATTTCACATCTTTCGAAAAGTCATGATACATTGCTAGATATCAATCATGTCTTGTGGGTTCGATCAAATTAATATTTTAATTTGATCATTAAATTAGAAAGTGTTCTAAATTAAGTCAAATTAGGTTGTCTAGTTTTGACCTAAATTGGTTTGGTTGAGTTCTAACCAGATTGGTCAAATCACATCCAGACTCACTACTGGTTATATGTGAAACCCAATGGGTCACACCCAAAGAGAATTGATAAAGGATCTAATTGAATTAGACCATGTTTGCAAGATGAACATACTAGCACATGTAGCAAACCCTAGCACCTGGATTCGAATCAGCTTTTGATTAGGGATAATTAAGGTCCGATTTGAGCCAAATATGATTTGGTCTTGAATTGGACTAACCTAGACTGATTGGGCCTCAGTTGGAGTGCCACATACCTGAATCCCACACGTCAGAGAGTCTCTCTCTTGTGCATGGGAAGTCTTTCATGCACAAAGAATTTTTGGCGCATGGAATTAGTTGGCGCCTATCTTCTTTGACTTTTCCCATTTATTATGTCACGTAATTTTTTTTAAATAGGAATGGACATCAGATATGGGGCATAGAAGAGTCCTTCTGCAAATGAAATACTCCATTATTATTTTGAGAAGGGACTCTTTGTCGCCTAGGAATACTTGCCTTCTAAGACTCCTTGCCGCCCTCTCATCTTTGACGCCTCTTGGGATTTTGACTATTCAAAGTTCATCTCTATGCCTTCTTGCTAAATGGGCATCCCATTAAGGTCCATTAGATGGCCATCTTATCTAATCCAAGCCCTTAAAATTATAGCGCCATTTACTTATGCATCATGACTCTTCGTAGAAAAACTACGTAGAATTAGTCCGAAGAGTCCTTCTATTTTAAGGCTCCTCTTGGACTAAGTCTACATAATTTTAAATGGTGGAAAATTTAGATGGGTTTAAGATATGATGATGGGGCATGAGATGTTGATGAGGAAAGGGCGTGAGAAATTAAGATGGCACCCCTATATACATTATAAATAGGGGTGCACACCAAGAGTCCGAAGGAGTGAAAAATTATCTTTCTTTCTTACAAGTATTTTTTATTATCCAATTTTTTTTCTTCCCTTCTCTTATCCAGACCTTATCCTTATAAGGATAAGAAGTCATTTTAAGATAAAGAGAATAGGTAGAAAAATTAAGAAGATAAGAAAAAGGAAAGAGAGGTAAGAAGAGACAAGGAAGCTGACATAAAGGCTAAAGAAGGTCTTGCCCATTTAATTAAAGTTCTTATTATTAAAATTTTAATTATATAAATTAGAGGTGCTGGTGTCTTGATCAAGTCTCTATGTGGATCAACATTGGAGGGTGAACACGTGGGCACCTGGTGGACCCCCTGATGGACTGCTGCCGATAATTAGGGATAATTTAGGGTTAAGCGATAAGAGGTATATTCTAATACTTTCTTTTATATTACAAATGCATGTTACATGATTTAATTTCTAATAAGGTGGTCCTAGGGTTTGGGTTTGGTTTGTATGATTTCATATTTTTGCTTTGAAATCCATGCTTCCACCCTGTACACCATTCCTATTAGTGGTATCAGAGCAAGCCTTATTAGGTTAAATCATATAATGCTTTGCTTATAATATAATGGCATAAAAGAAAAGTATGATATTTTTTTTTTGTTTATTTGCATGTTATTTATATGACGAGATCATATTCTTTTATTTATCATAATGAGATTATGATGTATATATTATTCTATAAAGGTTGTCCTGATATAGTGGAAAAGTATTCACTGTGTAATGATAGTTGTCCTAGAATAATTATACATGTTAATATATATATATAAATTTTATCATAATTGATGCTTTTATGCATTTAAATTGATTTAAATCAGAATGTGCATCGAGACCTTTTAAATCCCTCTTTAAAAATTATATTAAGTTGTAGTGTAATTAATCTATAGCTGTATCAGTCGGGATGTCTAATTGATCAATCGGTGTCTAGGATAAATGGTTCATGATTGATAAAGAGAACATGATTTTTTAATTAATTCCATTGTCTGACCTGGTCAATTTATTGGTGTCTAAGGAAAGCAACGGAAGGACTCCCACTTCTCTTCCACTTACCTGGCCGATTTGATTAATTTAATTCTAGATTGAAATACTTAGTATTATATTCACTATATTAAGGCCTTCCTTCATACTAGGTTCTTATTATGTCCAGAACCATATTAGTTTTGTTGTGTAACCATAAGATCTATCATGGGGAATGATGTAATATTAATCGAGTGCATTAAGATGCTTACAGCATTTTGAATATATTGCTTTATTGTGTAACCACAGAAGTAGTTATATTTCATTTTGACTGTATAGAAATGAAAGGTTCTACTTAAACTAAAACATTAAAGTTTGTTGTATTAACACAAGGCTATTAATATTTTAGAGGCAAAAGTCTTTTTAGAGTTGCATAAAATACAATTGGAAAGAGTTTCCTACATTTGAACTTATAACAGGTTTATTGTACAACCATAAGACTTTTTATAAGGAATTAGGATTTTATTCTCACTAAGAAAATTAATTAGAGGATTATGATTTTTTTTATTAAATAGTGGGAGACATAATTAAATTAAAGTCCTAATTTAATTATGTTTGTCATCATGAGTTGTTTGCTTATGTATTATTCTTTATTATGTAGATTAAATGGCTTCTTCACTTTCATTGCGTTCAATTTTGGATTCAAATAAATTGACTGATCAAAATTATGTTGACTAATTGAAAAATCTAAAAATAGTACACAGTCAAGAAAAACTCTCCTATATTCTTGATGCCCCTGATCCTAAGCCATTAGGAAATGATGCCACAAATGAAGATAAGTCCACATATAAGATGAGGCAAAATGATTCCCTTACTATCAAATGCATCATACTTGCCTCTATGAATAATGAATTACAGAGGCAGCATGATGGCATGGACACTTGATCCATATTGCTCAATCTAAGAGAGCTTTATGGAGAGCATAGTAGGACTGCTAGATATGAGATATCTAAGCAATTATTTCATGCAAGAATGATAGAAGGAACATCCGTACGAAATCATGTTTTGATGGTAATTGACCTAATCACTCGATTAAGTCAGGTTATTATGGATGGAGAGTTAAGTCAGGATTTGATCCTGCAATCACTCCCAGAATCACTTTCTCAGTTTGTCATGAACTACCACATGAACAAACTAAATTCTTTCTCGCCTAAGCTATTAAATATGCTCAACACAACAGAAAGCCATATCAAGAAGGATAAGGCTCCTCTTCTTCTTGTGGATGGGATCTCCAAGAAGAAGGTAGGCAAAAAGGATTCAAATAGAAGGTTGAACCTTAAAAGTGGTATAAATAAAAAGAAAAAGGGGAAGAAGGTCTCCGGACAGATGACTTATTTTCACTACGACAAAATAAGTCATTGAAAGAGGAATTGCAAGGCTTACCTTGCAACCATGAAGTCCGATGCAAATAATGCATCAAAAAGTATGTATGAGATACGTACTATATTATCATTAAATTCTTCCATTTCAAATTTTTGGGTATTAGATATCGACTGTAGTTTTCATATCTGAAAATCTTTGCAGAGGCTGTAAAAAATTTAGAGTTTGAAAAAAGGTGACTTCAAGCTCTATGGCGTTGGAGGAGAGTCTATCCAAGCAGAAGCTGTAGGGACAAATATATTGAAGTTACCTTATAGAAAGATCTTAGAGCTTACAAATTATTATTATATGCCTAAGATCATTAGAAATATTATATCTATACCCTTTTTATTAAAACAAGGTTATAGTCTTAATGTAACAAGCGAAGGTTGCTCGATCAAATATTCTAATAAAAATATTTGTTTTGGCATATTTAGCAATGGTTTGTTGACTTTATGTTTGGATGACAATATATTTCATATTAATGAAAATAGAAAATGTAAGAGAGATGACATAAATAATACTTTACTTTGGCATTGTCGATTAGGTCATATTAGTGAGGCTAGGATTAACAAGTTATACAAAGAAAAGTTCTTTGATCCTTTTAATTATGAATCATTGGGAACTTGTGAATCATGCCTCATGGGTAAAATGACCAAGATTTCATTTAGTGGATATGGAGAAAGGACAAATGAGTTACTAGGACTTGTACATATGGATGTATGTGGTCTATGACAACTCAAGTAAGAGGAGGATACTCTTATTTTATAACATTGACTAATGATTTATCTAGGTTTGGATACGTGTATCTTATGAAACACAAATCAGAAGCCTTTGATAAATTTAAAGAGTATCAAAGTATGGTCGAAAAATAAACTGGACAATGTATAACAATCCTTCGATCTGATCAGGGAGGAGAATACTTATCTAGTGAGTTTCTAGACTATCTTAAAGTTAAAGAAATTCTCTCTGAATGGATACCTCATACATCGTAATTAAATAGTATAGCTGAAAGAAAAAATTGTACCTTATTAGATATGGTATGGTCCATGATGAGCTTCACTAAATTACCTATTTTCTTCTGGAGTCATGCTCTGGAGACTGCAATTTACATCTTGAATAGAGTACCTTCTAAATCTATATCTAGTACTCCATATGATATATAGAGAAGTAAGAAATCTAATCTTAAGTATCTTAAGATATGGGGTTGTCCAACATATGTCAAAAAAAATTTTGGACATAAACTTGATGCTAGATCAGACAGATGTCTATTTATAGGATATCCTAGAAATAGTATAGGATATTTATTCTACCATCCTACTGAACAAAAGGTATTTGTAAGTAGGCATGCCACTTTCATGGAAAAAGAATTTATCCAAGAAAAGGGCAGTGGCAGAAATATTGAACTTAGTAAAGTTCAAGAAAAACAAATAGAAATTTCTCAACCAAATAATTACATAAAAAAACCAGAATACATAACTCCTATCTGTAGGTCTATCAGCCTATGTATGCTGGATGACCTTTTCAACTGCAATCATCATCAGCTGTCTTTTAATGACTGTAGATCCTACCAAAGGCATGATGGATTCCATTCGGACAAGCTTGAACAATGAAATGAGTCACCATTTGGTTGATTATGATCCTGGACTCAAAATGGATAACATGACTCCAAATGTAGAATCCCACCATAGTCCAACCTCGCCTAGCAATTGACCTTGAAGATAGCCAAACTCCCTCTAGTTGAATTCCTTCATTGTAGATGGCAGATCTCATCAATCTTAGAAACTAGGGATCCCAGCTAGCCGAATTACTCTCTAGTCGAATTCCTCTACAACTAAATTCTTTTACTCTACCTTACATATGGTAGATCCTTGCACTCTTGCACCAAGGATCTCGACCTGATGAACTTGAGTCGGTGAAAGAACTTTGCCAGCAACATAATTTTAAACTTTCCCCAAAAGCCAACCTTGAAGGTGGCTGAACTTTTGAAAGCAACTAAAGCAACATCAGCAAGAAGCCTAAAGTCTTAACCTTCACCCATCTCAGCTCCTATTCGATCTTGGATCTCTATTATCCCGACTGAGCTCCTTCAAGAAAATCTGGCTGTAGCCCTCATTAAAGATTCTACCATTTTCTATTTGACCTCGAGTCTGAATGCCCACATCTGCTTTCGATTGACTCTGAAGGCAACCGAACTCCTGGAAACTATCAAAAGTAGTCTCAACAAAATTCAATCACAAGTCAGCCATTAGCTACTGGGATGCGAACCTTTAAGTTTGGCCAGCTCAATTTCGAGTTCTCCATCCCCAACATAGACTGCCTACTACTAAACATAAACATCTCCAATCTCTCATCCGAACTCCAACAAATGAAATCCAACTACCTACAAGTTACGACAAATGATAGCATACTCTCCGTAACAAACTCCATGTAGCCTAAACGACTTCTATTTTGGCTATCACTATCATTTTGTTATGAGCTCTACCTATAAAAGGGGTCCTCCAGATACGTCTTCCTTTCTTAAGCTCTCCTCTCTAATCTAAATCCTCTTGAGTACTTCATTCTTATTAGCCAGAGAACTAATTTAACTTCCTGCTAGAGCCAACTCCAACTAGGACATCATCTTGTAGGTCTCGTCTCTCCTCCAGCTCCAGCAAACTTCAATGTTCGATAATTTTTTGCACCAACAGGATTGAGCTTGAATGTATGGGACCAGTCAAATAAGCCAAAATTTTCTATATCTCAAGAGTGGAAAGCCAGAAAGAGACTTCGGTACTCGTAGCTTTTTGTACTTCCTTCATTTGAACTTCAAACACGAGAATATGGGACAAATGTTGGGGAAAAAATAGCTCCCATCGAAGTCTGGTAGGATGTCTGATCTTGATATAATTTCATCTGGAGTTACGAAAACCATGACCGAACTTCAACCAAGCTGTTCTCCTACTCCAACCAAATTCATGGAGTTCAACCTTCAGTTTATGTATACCAGACGACCTTTTCAATTGCTATCATCACCTTTCTTCTAATAACTACAGAACCCTTCAAAGTTATGATGGACTCGTCTAGATAAGCTTGAATAACAAAAAGAGTTGCCATTTGGTTGATTATGGTCCTAGACTCAAAATGGATAGCAGGACTCGAAATGTAGAATCCTAGCACAGCCTAACCTCACCTAGCAGCCAACCTTGAAGATAGTTGAACTCCCTTTGACTGAATTCCTTGATTGTAGATGATAGATCTCATCAATCTCAAAAACTAGAGACCCTAGCTAGCCAAATTTCTCTCCAGCCAAATTTTTGAATAGTTGAATTCTTTTACTCTATCATATGAATAGTAGATCCTGGCACTCTTGCACCAAGGACCTCGATCAGATGAACTTAAGTTAGCAAAAGGACTTTGCCAGCAACATAAGTCCAATCTTTCCCCAAAAGCCGATCTTGAAGTTAGCCAAACTTTTGAAAGTAACTAAAGCAACATCGCCGAGAAGCTCAGAATCTTAGCATTCACCCATCTCAGCTTCTAGTCGATCTCAAATCTCAATTGTCCTAATAAAGCTCCTTCAAGAAAACTTGGCTGCAGCCCTCAATAAAGATTCTACCATTTTCTCTTTGACCTCTAGTCTGAATGCCCATGTCTACTTTCGGCCAACTCTAAAGGCAACAGAACTCCTGGAAGCTATCAAAAGTAGTCTCAACAAAATTCAATCACAAGTTTGCCATTAGCTACTTGGAGGCCAACCTTTAAGTTTGGCCAGCTCAATTTCGAATTCTTCATCTCCAATATGGACTGCCTACTGCTAAGCACAGATCTCTCCAATCTCTCATTCGAACTCCAACAAATGAAATCCAACCGCCTACAAATCATGATAAATGATAGCCTACTCTCCGTAATAAACTCCACATGGCCTAAACGACCTACTAGCATTCTGTTATGGCTGTCGCTATCATTCTATTATGAGCTCCACCTATAAAAGCGACCCTCTGAATACGTCTTCCTTTCTTAAGCTATCCTCTCTACTCTAAATCCTCCTGAGTACTCCATTATTATTACCTAGAGAACTAACTTGACCATCGGAGGATCTTGCCGGAGCCAACTCTAGTTAGAACTTCATCTTGTTGGTCTTATCGACGATCTCTTCTCCTTCAACTCTAGTGAACTCCGGTGTTCGATAGTTTTCTGCACCAACAAGATTAAGCTTAAATGTACGACACTAGTTCAATAAGCCAAAATTTTCCATCTCCCGAGAGTGGGAAGCTAGAAAGGGACATTGGCACTTGCAGCTTTCTGTACTCTCTTCATTCGAACATCAAACTCGAAAATAGGAGATAAGTGTTGGGGATAAAATAGCACCTGTTGAAGTCTAGTAAGATGTTTGATCTAGATATAATTTCATCTAGAGTTATGACAACCATGACTAAAATTCAACCAAGCTGTTCTCCTACTCCAACCAAATTTAAGGAGTTCGACCTTCAACCTTTGTATACCGGATGATCTTTTCAATTGCTATCGTTAGCTTTCTTCTAATGACTATAGAACTTGCCAAAGGTATGATAGATTCTATCCGGATGAGCTTGAACAATAAAAAGAGTCACCATTTGATTGATTATGATCCCAGACTCGAAATGGACAGTTGGATTCCAAATGTGGAATCCCAGCATAGCCCAACCTCGCCTGGTGGTCGACCTTGAAGATAACTGAGCCCCCTCTAGCCAAATTCCTTCATTGTAGATGGTCGATCTCGTCAATCTTAGAAACTAGAGACCCTAGCTAGCCGAATTTCCCTTTAGCTGAATTTCTCTATAGTTGAATTCTTTTACTCCACCCTACGAATAGTAGATCCTGGCACTTTTACACCAAGGACCTCGATCAGATGAACCTAAGTCAGTGAAAGGACTTTGCCAACAACATAAGTCAAATCTTTCCCCAAAAGCTGATCCTGAAGGTAGCCAAATTTTTGAAAGTAGCTAAAGAAACATCGGCAAGAAGCCCAGAGTCTTAACATTCATCAATCTCAGCTCCTACTCAATCTTAGATCTCAATTGTCCTAGCCGAGCTCCTTCAAGAAAACCTGGCTGCAACCCTTATTAAAGATTCTACTATTTTCTCTCTGACCTCCAATCTGAATGCCCATGTCTGCTTTCGACCAACTCTGAAGGCAACTATTGCTTTAAGAATTGATTTTGATGATTATAAAATATTTGAGGGGATTATTAATGATTTTGGCTTGAAAAAAAATTTGTTGCATTTCAGGGACAAAATCATAATTTTATCAAGTTTTGATTTGAAAGCCTCAAGAGTAGGAACTGAAGATTAATGATCTATTAAAGGTAATTTTATATTTTTTGAATTTATATTTTGAGAAAAATTTAATTTTTAAGAAAAGAATCGACCCCTATCAAAAGGGGCTGATTGGCATGTTGTTTTTTGACTGGCACGCCAAAAAAGATGATCCTATGGTCGATCCCTGGCATAGGAGTCGATCCCAGGGTTGATCTCTGCTGCTTCTGTAAGCTAGAAAATAGAAATCTGGCATTTCTTGACTTCTACCATAGAGGTTGACCCTAGGGTCGACTATTATGCAGGGGATGATCCTAGGATCGACCACTACAATGGAAAATCTCTATAATAATTATATTTTTATTTATTTTGGCCATATTTAATATGTATTTAAAGCCTTCCAACAGCTATAATCCTACCCAAATTTTTTTCTAACTCTTATTGAAGATATATAAGCTCAAAAAGAAGGGAAGAAAAGAAGAGATTCAAGCATTCATTATAGCCCTAATCAAAAAGCCCTCTTCAAGCATAGAAGCTTTCATTTTAAGTTCACCAACCTCTCAAGAGCTCATTCAAGTCTCCAACAACCTTGAGAGAAATTAGAAAAACTTCTTTTTTATTGTGAAAGATATTCTTAAGGTTTAATTTGCTCATTAAGAAAGCTAAACTTGTATTTCATTGTCATTAACTCCTATACCTGTTTTGTATTGTTTTAAGTTTTGGAAGGATTTTAAAACTTGGGATGGTCTCTCCGAACCTTGAATTGGAGTGTGTAGGATTGGCTTGTATCTAGAAAATAAGTATGCTAGCTTGGGATAGCTAGGGTTGGAGGTTTCCACTGTTGTATTCAGTTTAAATACATTTAGTAAAATTTAAATTTCTAAGTAGGAGCTTGGAGAGTGGATGTAAGTGTAAGATTGGCACCGAACCACTATAAATCTTGCTTGTTAGTGGTATGCTTGCTCTCTCTCTTCATCTTTATTTTGTTAAATACTTGCTCTCTTACTATTTATCTTTCTATCTCACTTAAATCACTCACCATATACAACTTGCATATTGTCACATAATCTTGGTAATTCTAAATTAGCTTTAAAATTTTTAAAAACCCAATTCATCCTCCCTCTTGGGTTGCATAGCTAGACAACAAGTGGTATCAAAGCCCGATGCTCTAGTACTATTTTGATTTTACCATCAAAGGTCCAAGGATCTATGGCAACCCAAGTTGGTATCTCTCTAGCCGAGGGGTAGTCTACAAACCGACCTCCACTTTTCAATGGGTCAAACTATACCTATTGAAAAGCTCGGATGAGAATATTCATACAAGTACTTGACTATGATATGTGGAATATCATAGTTAATGGACCACACACATCCACTAAGATAATTGGTGGTGTAGAATCAACCAAATTCGAGAGAGAATAGGATGAGGTTGATAAAAAAATTGCCTAACTCAATCCAAAAGTCATGAATATTTTATACTATGCTTTAGATGCTAATGAATTTAATCGTATTTCAACATACATGTCAGCTAAGAAAATATGAGATAGGTTAGAAGTAACTCATGAAGGCACTAATCAAGTTAAGGAGTCAAAAATTAACATGCTTGTGCAAAAATATGAACTTTTTAAAATGGAGCATGATGAATCAATAACTGAAATGTTTACTCATTTTATAGATATTATTAATGGTCTAAAAAGTCTTAGTAAGTCTTATTCTAATAGTGACCTTATGAGAAAGATTTTTAGATCTTTACCAAGGACTTGAGAGGCCAAAGTGACTACAATCTAAGAAGCCAAAAATCTAAATATTTTATCCTTGGAGGAGCTTCTATGATCACTAATGACACAAAAGCTAAGCATGAAACAGCATTAAGAAGAAGATGTCAAGAAGAAGAAGATAATAGCTCTCAAATCCACCACTCAACAAGATGAGGAATCCGATGAAATAGAAGGTGAAGAACAAGATGAGGAATTAGCCCTCATCATAAGAAAGTTCAAGAGATTTTTAAAGAAGAGAAAACAAGGGATGAGAAAGAGGCCATCTACCAAAGGAGAGCATAGCAAAAAAAGAATAAGGAGCAGCCTCTTATTTGTTATGAATGTAAGAAGTCAGGATACATTAGGTCTGAATGTCCATAACTCAAAAAGGATCCCAAGAAGTATAAGAAAAAGGCTATGGTGGCAACATGGAGTGACAGTGATGACTTGAGCTCCAAAAAGAAAGAAGTTCATGAACAAGCCAACTTGTGCCTTATGGAACATAAAAATGAGATAAATGCTGAAATCTCAAATGAATTTACATTTGAAGAACTTTAAGAATTCTTCTATGATTTAGTAGATGATTTAAAGAAGTTAGGAGCTAAAAACAAAGAACTTAAGTTAAATAATCAATTCTTGCTAAAAGAAAATAAAACTATCTTAAGTGAAAAACTAGTTTTAAATCGAGAAATTTGGCTAAGTTTCTTTGCCCCAAAGACTATCTTAAGGAATTCGGCTATGTTTCTTTTCCCCAAAGAAACTTGTAAAAAAAATAAGAATGCAAGTATAAAAGTTTAGAACAAAGTAAAATATAAAAGATGAACTCTTTCAATTCCAAAGTAGAAGATGGAGGATCGCTTTTGAGGCTTGACATCTCTTCAAATGATGCTTGAGAGGATGTAAAAAATGTTGGAGTAGATTGTACTTAAAAGCTTGCTGAAATCTATGCATAATTTTTTCTATTTTCTTTCTTTTCAATAATATTCAATGATCCTCACATAAACTGATGTGTTTCTCTTTCTGATCCTCTTTTTTTTTTCATCATCAAGTTTGAAAGCTTATAAATTCTTTTTAGAATCCCAACTAGTCATTAGGAAGCAAAAGGTAGTCATTAAAAATAATTCTACATACTTCTAAAACTCTATAGTTGGAGCCTCGAGTCAATTCAGTTGACCCCTCGAGTCGACTCGACTATGCTATGAGTTTGCCTCTAACTTCTATCCTGAAAATCAGCCTCTCTGTATTTTTTTGAGACCTTGACTCGACTAACTCGAGATGACTCAACTATGCTACGAGTCTGCCCCTAACTTTTGTCCTGAAAATTAGTCTCTTTGCATTTTTTTGAGACCTCGACTCGAGCAACTTGAGTCGACTTAAGACTTCTGCTTGAGTGAAATATTCTTTTCTCTAAAAACTTACTTTTCTACAATTCTAAATTCAAGTTGACTCAGATCCAACTTGAATCGACTTATAGGCATGCCAACTAAAATTTCTACATGCCAAAATTAATTTTCTTCATTGTTTCAGCTCGAGTTGACTCGGAATACATCTTGAGTCGACTCGGATGATAGCCTACTAAAAAATTCTGCATATTTTCTATTTAAGGGATTTTTTATCTTCAACTTTTGAGAGCTTCTTTCATCTAAACTTTTACGGTCTTTCCCACCATTAAGGCTTTCAAAAACTTCTTGTTTAATCTCTATTTGACTATTAATCATCATTCTTTTGAAAGGATCTTCTATGAATAATTTTTTTTATTTTAAACACCTAGAAAATTCTACATTAACTTATGTATATATGATTAGTGCTATAATCATTCAATATTTTGTAATTTTTAAAATCAATCATAGAGTCAACAATCTTTTTCTTTTTGATGATAACAAAACTTTAAGTATATGCATAACAAAGTACAATATGAATATGAATCATGAAGTAAATAAGTGAGTACATTTAAGAACATCATGAATGCTTCAATAAGATTTATCATAGAATTTTCATCATAAATTTTGATACCAAAATTCAATATCAATATTCAAGATGGCACATATCTAAATATACTCATTTTATATAAATATTTCAAGCAAGCAAATGAGCTTCTTACATCTTAAACATTTTTTCTTACATATACTCAATGTAAACATGAAGTATGTGAGCATGTATGTAATTCAAACATAAACTCAACAAGTATATTCTCAACATAATATCTATCTCTCTCCCTCTTTTTGACAGCATCAAAAAGTTCAAGAAAAAGATTTAAGTTGAATCATAAAAATCAATTCAAATTTAAATATACATACATTCAATGTTTAAATTTAGATTTTTCAGCTTGTGATACCATCTCCTCTTTTGGATAACTACTCCATTTTTAAAAAATAAGTTGATAGCAAATTCAAATTTAATTTCTTCTTTCTTTTAATTAATATATGTTAAAATGAAACATAGCTCTTCCTTTTTGAATAAAATTGATACATTAATTTAAATTTTCAAGTTCAAGACTAATATAGCTTTTCAAAATAAAAAAGTTTGAGTGTTAAGACCAAGCATAAGATATATTTCAATATTCATCACTTTCTTTTCATATATTTTAGATTCATCACTTTCTCACAAAATCTCTAAATTCAAAAATGATATTATGAATGTATGAAAGTAAATCTATGGTCCTAACATGTAGTATTCGAGCAAAATCAGAGCAAAACATGTTATCAATGCAACATATGTTTGAGAAGAAGATTATTTGATATTAATTATAAAAATGAATATCTCAATTCTAATTTTGATACCTATTATTAAAAAAAAACTTAAATAATAATTTTTTTAGATATTTTTCTTGATATAAAAAAAAGAGTATTTCTTTCTTATCTTGAGAGGTATCAATCAATTTAAAGTATAAAAATATCAATCTTATAATTTTTCTTAAAAAATAACGTCAATCATATATTCATGCAAAATAGATTTGAGACAATGCATTCTTTTCTTTTACCAAAAATAAAGTAAAAGAGTGTAAAGCAATAATAATCTATTTGATACCAATAGTTAAAATTTTTTATCAAAAAGATGAAGTGATTAAATTCAGATCAAATTATTTTGATATAGTATTTTGAATTGATATCAATAAATCACATAAAGCAAATCATAGAGTTTTTTTTTAAAATTTAAATTTAGATTTTCCTTTTCTTAAGAAGTACTACTCAATTAAATTTAGAAAAGATATAAAATTCTTTAAATTTATCTCAAATAATATCATATTAGCCATAAAAAATCAAATTTGAGATAAACACAATCTTCTCTTTTTGCCAAAAGATAAAAAAATAGAATTTAAGATAAGAATAAACTACTCGATACCAATTATAAGAATTAAGATACCAATTGTAATAGTGTTGTTGAAAAATTCTGCTTGATACAAATTGAAAGAAGTTTGAATCTATATCTTTTAATAATATTCTATTTAAAATAAAAAAATAATTAATTTAATTCTTCTTGGTACTAGATATTTTGAAATTTAATTCAAATAGCAACTATTAAAAAAATATATTTTTCTTCTTTAGATCAATGTAGATTTATAAGCACATCACTTTCTTTTGAAAAATGGTGGATACATAAATAGATTCTCAAATTCAATTATGGAAGAGCTTGAGTTTTAAAAATTTTAGTGTCGAAGCTTTTCAATGATTAGGGATAAGCATAAGATAAAATTTATTGCTTTCTTTTTTTAAAAATTATCAATCATTTACATTCTTAAAGGATGTCACTTTTTCATATTTGTCTCGAAAGATATCATATCAAAAATATATCGAAGTAAGGTATGGTATCGAATAAAGTATACTTGAGAAGATGATAGTTTTATATCAATTATTTTGAAAATCAAATCAAATAGTATCTTCTTTGAAAGATTTTTTTGATATCAAATTAAGACACCACTTGAAGTTTTCAAATTCATTTTTCAAAAACAAACAAGTAAAGCAAAGTATTTTTTAGATACCAATTAATTATAAAATGGCATAATCAAACCAATTAGGACATAAATGGATAAATCAATAATCATATAAATGCTCAAACCAAAGATGGACAAATCAAGCAACATAAGTGAATTATTTTTAAGTTCAATAATGATTTTTCCAAAATGAGTCAATCATGAATATTCAAATATATAAAATAATTTTTCTTAAAAGATAGCAGCCGCTAACCTATGAAGGTATCATTTGAAGATCTAAGAAGAGCAATTTCTTTTGTTATTTTTTAACATAACTCAACTAGAATTTTCAATCTAAGAAGAGCAATTTCTTTCTCATTTTGAATTCAAAATTAACTTGGTTGGTTTAATAAAATATAATTTCAATAGTATATTTTCTTTTTCTTAACACTATAGATTTAAAAAAAAATACTTCTCAAATTTAGTTAAGGATCAAAAAGCTCAATGAAAGAACTTTTAGAAATCATCAAGTAGTGTATCAATTAAATTCATAAATCTATAAAGACATATTCAACAGTACTTTTAAACTTAAGAACAGCTCTTGAATTTATATTGCATAAGATCTTTTCTTCCTTTTCGCATGAAATAATTTATAGAAAAATATCATCAAAATCAATTAAGTTATATTAAATTTAAAAATTATAGCAGAATGTACCAAATATTTTACTATCTTTGAGTATCGAAGAGTATCAAATTTAGATTTATGGCATATTTTCCTCTACTTTCAATGCATGAATGCAAAGCACTTTCTCAAATACAATTAGACATCAGCATTTCAAAATTCATCTTGTCATTTTCAAATTCAAATCAAAGTATTTTTGAGCAAGACTATTTAGAAATTCAATATTAAGACAAGTCATTATATAAAATTCAAATCATTCCTTTTTTAGAAAATATTGCTCAACTAAGTTCAAAGAGACATGAAATTTCTAACTTTGTTGCAAATTATTTTAAGAATATAGCAATGTGAGTCAAATTTTAAGACTAAAAGATCAATTCTATTTATCCCAAAAGATTGAAATAGTAATTTGCAAGGCAAAAGCAAGGATACCGAGCAAGAAAATTATTTTGCAAAATTTATTTACCACAAGATCCACTCATGCAAATGAATCAATATCAAATTAATTACTACAAATAAGTTGATTTTAATACAAGTTGATTGATATCAACTTAATTACTACAAATAAGATCCACTCATAAAAGTTGATTGATTTAGACAAGTAAACCATAGATAATCATTGATAATTTCATGGTACAAGTAAGTTGATTTAGACAAGTAAAGCATAGATAATCATTGATAATTTCATGGTACAAGTAAGTTGATTTTAGTATTCAAATAACATTTTTTCTCCCTATGTTTCATAGTAAATGCTAGAAAATTAGTATTATTATGTCTCTCCCCCTTTTTCTTTCAAATTGTGCATATTTAAGCTTAACATTTTTCTCTCCCTTTGTTTTATATGTTGAGACATTTTCAATCAAATAGTCTTTTAAGAGCAAAATTTTTTGCTTTTTTCCCTGTATGTTTTAATAGCCAATGTCATATATTGAGTTATTTTGAAATTTTCTTTTTAAGTTGTCAACAAAACACATTTCAAAATGACCATGATATGTATATAACTAAAAGTAACAAATGACTAAGTTAATTGAAGGTAGAAATAAAACTGATGCTAAACATAAGAGTTTGATATTCATTGATTTTGAAAAGGATGTTTACAAAAGGATGTCTATAAGGATGATAAGCATCAAGATGACCAAATGTAAGACACCTATAACTAACAAAAATGGATTTCTTGGGAGTACAAAAGCTTTAAGAAATAAATCCTAGCATCCTAAGTATGAGTAGGTCAGTATAGCTTCAAGAAGAAAGTCCAAGTTGAGTAGATGAGAGGGTAGTCTAGCATCTCTAAATAACTATCCTTGGTCACGAATATACTCCCTTACTAAAGTGATGGCTTAAATCAATTACATTGACTCCTTTCTGACCAATAATTATGTCTCCATCAAATCTCATCTTACGTGCAGCACCTATGAATTATACCTTTGAATCTTTGCACAAATAGAAAGAATGATTCTGGAGTAAATCGACAAGTACATTCTCATCTAATATACCAAATAATTGATCTAAGCTCTCTAGATGATCTATTTATGGAGGTGGAGTTTATTTTATCTATACTATTGAATCCTCAATCCTATCATCTATCATAGCATGGATATTGGTGTGCAAAGTAAAATCCTCTAGAGAATGTGATGCATGACTAATATGAAGAAGATCCTATTGGTCATGATAGTCGTATTTCTATACTCAGCTGATTGGCATTGATATCTTCAATAACCTTGACATCATATCTTCAATACCCTTGACATCATCTCAAACCAACATAAATTTCAAATATATCATAGCCTAAGACAATCCGAGGTGCTCCTAGCATGCATCCAATATTATCAATATCCTTCTCAGTCTACATGTCTTTTACTTTGAAATTAGACTTTCAACTCTTACTTTTATACTACTATAAAATTATCTCACTGATCCAAGGTAGGTAGGCAAATCCAATGATTAGATGAATTTTCAACCCATTAGTAAATATCCTTAGTGACCAAGCTAATTTTATATCATGCAATGTAATATGGACACTTCAAACTTCTAAGTCCAGATTTTCAATCCTGAACTTTAGTTTTTCAAAGAATTTTTGAATTGAGTTTGGGTAGAACACAAAATTTCTTAGCCCAATCTCTTAATTATTTATATAATTAAAATTATTTATTACTCTAAAAATTTAAGGATTATTTTGAAGCTTGGTCCTTCTTTCTCTCATTGGAGAATTAATTGAAAATGTCCTAAATTCTTTAAATTTCTGCATGGGACTTTCTCTTCCTTTATGCCAATTACTTTCGAGGTGCCATTGGAGAACAAGGACCACAAGGATAGGGTGGAAATGGAGAGGGAAGGTTTAATTTTGATGGAAGAGGGGTTCGAAAGGATTTATGACTCAAGAAACATGAAAATAGAATAATATTTGAATTAAAATTTATAAATTAATTTGGAAGATCAAAAATTAATCAATTAGAAATATAATAATCAATCAATTCAAATGAGATCAACTCAAAAGGATATTAGATAATAGCTCTATAAATTTAATTGGTTTAACTAAGAAATTTTATAAATCCTTAAGGATCAAGCTAAGATGCTATGCAAATCAACAATATCAAGCATACAATCTTTTATAACTAAATATCTTATCTTGATATTCTTAGTTCATGTAATATTTTATAAATTTTGAGAATTAGATGTCTTATGAAAATGTCAAAATTTAATTTATAAGATTTGCACCCAAATAGTTTCATATGCCATCAAACTCATTTTAATTTATGCTTCATAGGTGATAGCATGTTATGAGGAGTTGAGAACATGCATAAATTAAAATAAAACTTATGCTATAACAATCAATATGATACTAGAATTAAAAGGGCAAATTTATCAATCTATTCAAACAAGCAGTGAGAAATCATCATAATATCATGTATATGTAGGAAGCATCAAAATCAATCATTTAGAAAAAATAATATTAGAAACTAGTGATAGTATGATATGAGAAAAGTTTAAATTTTACCAAACATCATCATCCATCCAATTTTATTTCCAAGGCATCCATCCCTAATATTTTTTTCTTTTCATTCTATTGGATCCTTGGTGTACCTACAAAATTATTTTCTAAGTTTTTGTCGGTACCCAAACCATTTTGTGTTCATGGAGGTTAGTGCATATGGCTTCTTTTGGAATCCAAATTTTCTTTACCAAAGTATGACCATTTTTCTTGATATTACATTCTAAAATTTTATGGTCTACTTTGTTATAGTTAAAATAAATAATAGAATAATTTTTAGATGAAGCTTTTTCAAATATATTCTTAATAAATTTTGACTTTCTTAAGAGATTAAAACCAATTTTAACTTTATGGAAACTAGATTTTTGACTTTTCAATATTGATCGAAGCTTTTCATAACTAAATATGAACTATTCAGCAATTAGATTCAATCATTATTTCAATCTCTTTTCTAAGTTTACCATTTTCATCCATTAGAGATCTTTTAGATTTCAAAAAAAAAAAAATTTGTCATCTAACATTATTTTTTCTTTCAAAAGATCATCTTTTTTCAATAAAAATTTTATTCTTTGCTTTAGACAAAGATAAATTTAAATTTTCAAGCTCCTTATTCAGCTTAACATGTTCTTTAACTAAAAATATATTTTATTATCTTTAGTTAAAGTATCTTTTTCTTTTAAAATATCTTTTTTTTTAATAAGAGTTTACTCTTTTTATCAGCTAAAAGAAGATTAGACTTTCTGAGCTCTTTCTTTTTTAGCCTTAATTTCTTAAATTCATCCATTAAATCATTAAAGGCTTCATATAATTCATCAAATATAAAATCGAAAGAATTTTCAAGATTTTTCATTAGCTATGAGGCAAATGTTAGAAATTATATCTCAAAGTCAATAGTCAGCATGTTGACGATTATACTATTTTATAATTATAAATTATTTATTATTGAATAAAATCATATTCTAGCATTTTCATCATAAAGTCTACATTTTCTAATGAACTTCATATTATGATGAAGTCTTTAAGACTATTTAGTTTTGATAAAAAAAGAATTTATTAATTAATTCTTAAATTATTCATGATCAAATGATACATTGTTAACTAGGATGACAACATTTATTAAGTGTAGGTTATTGTGTGCCATATAGGTTAGTTATCCTCTTAACCAAAGAGTGTAGAGACACTGGTATGGCATACAGATGAGATGTAAGGATACATTATCACTGAACATAACCAACTCTAGAATATTCTACTATCAAAAATTGCTCTGATGGGATATGGGTATAAGTATCCCATAGACCTGAGATCATCATTATGGCTTACAAGCAACTCACTGTGCTTTGGTGCTAGACTACCTGAATTTCTAATTTAGTGATGAAAGATTTTTGGGCACAGTCAAGTACCTATGAAGTCGATGAGTGATCAGGATGGGATTAACTACTTTAAGAGTTTGGAAAAAATACATCACTGTATTTCAATTTAGCAAAATCTTGGTCAGGATAATCCATGAGATAGATTTGATATTTTGAAATACAATGTGGATGACCTAATCAAGATTGACAACTAAACTCTAAGTTGTCCTATGTGCATTAAGGTCAAGAAAATGAATTATATGAAAACTATATCTACAAGGGTTTTAAGAGTGTTGCTACACATGCGACCTATCCGGCCATCGAAAATCATTGCTTGATGGTCACTTCGATTGGTATAGAAATTTATTCCTATACTACCAACTTAAATTTGAACCTATGTGATCATACATATAAGAAGTCTTATTTTGATTGAATGGTTGATCAATAATTTAGAATTATTCTGAGATCAAACAATCAATACGATTGATGTTTGACCTGGTTCAAGTATTATAGAAGGATCGATTAGCAATCAAATTGCTAATTGATAAATTTGATTAAGCCAAAAATTTAAGATTAAATCTAATTAAATAAGATTAAGTTAGATTTAGTTTAGGCTTGATTGGATCAAGTCCAATTGGTTTATTGGATAAGCCAATTGCAAGGAAGAACAAGTCCGTGTTCAATTAGGATTTGTATGCACCCAATTTCTAATTTGATTAGAAATTAAATTTGATTTAATAAGGCTCTTAGTTAAAAAAAGATTATCTCTAATTGGGCCATATTAGTTTTGATTTAATTGGATTCAAATAATTAGTGGGACCAAGTTAAAACTAGAAGTCCTAGTGTGACTTGAATTTCTCCATCTTGCACCACCTTGCTTTTCATGCCCCTTCATGCCGATTTTCTTAGAATTTTCATGGAAAATTTTATTTCTAGAGAGTATCCACATCCTTTTTATGTCTCCCACTATTTTAGAAGGAAATTATGTTGCCCAAAGGTAGCAACCCAAGGGGAGGAGTGAATTAGGTTCTTGTAAAATTTTAACCAAATTTACTTTCTAAATAAGTATGTGCTTTGATTTTAATCAAAATGGTGTGATGAAATGTATGCAATATAAGCAGTGGAATTAAGATAATAAAATTAAACTATGAAAGTAAAGCAAGAATTATAAGCATGCAAAGTATGCAAAGAAAAAGAAGAAAAGAGCACAACACAAACACACAAAGATTTATAGTGATTCGGTGCAACCCACACCTACGTCCACTCTCCAAGCTTTTCTTGAGATTTTTACTATAATCTACTCTTGATTATAGTGTATTTATTTTTCAGGCTCACAAAAAAACTTAGTTAGTTTTCATAGGAGCACCAACCAAAACTTAACACTATTAGTTTTTCGGGTTCACTAACAATCTAGTTAGTTTTCTAGGCTCACCAATCAAAACCTACAATATCTAATTTTGGGCTTGAACGGGCTTAATTTCCAAGTTTCTTTCTTCAAAAAAACTTGTAAAGAAACTAAAATTATAAATAAAAATTTTAGCATAGTATAAAAAATAGAGTTTAAGCTCTTTTAAATTCTAAAGAAGAAGTCGATGATGTGCTTGATTAAAGCTTAGCTTTTCTTCAAATTATGCTTGAGAGGATATGGAAGATGTTGGAGAAGCTTGCTTTGAATGCTCGCTGAAATCTATGCACAACTTTCTTCTTTTTTTTTGTTTGGATATTCAATGTTCCTCACTGAAACTAATAGAAATTCTCTTTAAATCCTTTTTTTGTTTTTCAATTGATTCTCTATCTTTTAAATATCTTTAGAGATAGTTGGAGGAGAGTTCTAGCTGTTGGGAGCTCTGAAATAGCTATTGGGATCGAAAAATCGCCATTACAAAATTATCCATTGAAGGCTATCCATGCAAAACCAGACCTCTCAATTTTGAATCGAGATGTCTCATCGAAACCATGAGATCTCTCAAGAATCCTGTGAAACCTCTCACTCTCAGAGCATAGAAATTAAGTTTCTATGTTTTGAGATCGAGACGTCTTGAGTTCAACTCAAAACCTCTCAAAATCGTGTCAGAACTATATTTGGACGTGCCAGTCTATTCGAGAGCTCTCGAAAAAATTTTGAGACATCTCAAAAATTGCTCCAAGGCTATTTTAAGAGATTTTTGCTTCCAATCAAGGAGATTTGATTTTTATTTGAATTCCACTTTATGTCTTCCTTGTTTTGGTCAAGCTCTCTTTTTTCTGATGTTTGGAAGCTTAAGAAAAATCTTTTCTTTAAAGATCTTGACTTGATAAATTTTTGTTGATCTTTTTTTGAAATGATTCTTCGATTTAAATACTTGGAAAGATTTACATCCACTCATGAAATACATGGTTAAATACTCAAACACTCAAAGTTTGGCAATCATCAAAATCAATCATGGGGTCAACAATCTCCCCCTTTTTGATGATGGTAAAAGCTTTGAGTATATGTATAAAAATAAAATTTAATATATTTTAATAAATTGACTAGTATAAATTATGAAGTAATAATATACATAATTATAAATACACTCTTCATGAAAGCTAATACCAAAACTCTTTTAACTTAAATTTGAATATTTCGAGCAATATCATGAAATGTATAGGCTTAAGTGCATTTAAATAGCATATGCTCACATAGCTTATACTCAACAAATCTTCTCCTCCTTTTTAACAACATCAAAAAAACTCATGGGAAGAAACAAGCAAAATTATTAAAATCATCATCAAAGCTTTAAAATGAGAGATATATCAAATTTAGCAAGTCAAATCGAAGAAATCATCTCTCCTTTTAAAATGAAATACTTTTTTCTTCAAAAACTTAACTTGAGTTCAAATAATAAAGGCTCTCCTCCTTTGTAAATGAATATGACCCTTTTTAATCTGATTTTCAGATATGCATTTTTAAGCATTAAGAAGAATAGAACTTTTCAAAGGATTTAATCATAAAATCAAACGTAGTATATACTTTAATATTCAATTTTTTTTTAAAAAAAATTTAGTCAATTAAGTTCAAAAAAGATATGTATCAAAAATGTATCGAGTAAAGTAAAATAAATAGAATCAATGCAAATAATAGTCACATTTTCAAATTCATTACTTTGAGTAAAGATTACTTTAATACCAATTATTCATAAGAATTTTGCACTGCACATCAAAAATTTAGGATTCAATTTGAATTCTCAAATGAGTTTCAAAATTATGTTTAAAAATTTATTCCTTGGAGTAAGAAAATATTTTTAAATTTAATTTAACTCTAATCATTTGCCAAAAATGACCATGCAAATCAAGTTTAATGTTTGGTAGATGAAAAGTTTAATATTATATTTATCAATGAGCTTCAAAATTATAAGAATGTATCAAAATCAATTTGTTTGGAGTAAGAATATATCTCAAACTTCTTTTCACTCCAAATAGTTTTTAAAAATGATTTGACAATCAAATCAAAAATATATAGATCAAATCAAATCATCATAATAAGGCTCAAAAGTATAATGAAATCAGTATTCTTTTACCTTAATATAAGCTAATTAGAATTTTCAATCAAAGCTAGATAATATCACTCTCCTTATTTTTCATAATTAATGCTGGATAAATTTATTTTTTAATTTTTTTCTCCCTTTTTCTTTCAAATCAAGCAGATTAAACATGCTTTAACTACTAAATTTAGATTTTCTAAATTTGAATGATATTCTTAATTTCAAAGTTCTTTTCAAATAATTAATCATTTCTTCTTTAATAATTTCTCTCCCTTACCTTAGCAAATAATTTATTTTAAAATTAAATAAAATTTAAAAGTAGAAGCATTAATTGAGTGAAATAAGCATTAATCAAATAAAACATTCACTCAATTTAGTTCAAAAAAATATATGAGATTCTTTGAATTTATCTCAAGAGATATTATATCAAGAGTATATCAATATAAAATAGATTTGAGACATTATATCCAATTCTTTTGTCAAAAAATAATACAATAAAATACAAGATAAGAATGATACTAATGATATCAAGAGTGAAAATTTTCTTAGGAAGAAACTTCTTAGTACTAATTAAACTAAAATTTAGACCAAATTATGATTTCTTAATAGTTCAAATTTAAAGATTAATTTTCAAATTCAGCTTAATACTAATTATTTTAGTTTTGAATTGATAAAGATGAATTAATTCAAATTAAATAGTTTTTAGAATTTTGAATGATAAATCAATTTGAATTGATATCCGTAAATCACTCAGGATAAATCATAAAAAAAATTTTAGTAATTCTTCAAAAAGATCAACTCTTCCTTTTCTTAAGAAATATCATGTAGTCAGACGTTCAGAAAAGATATATATTTTTAAATTTATTTTAAATGATATCATATCAAACATATAGCTGTGCAAAGTCAGATTTAAAATAAAAATATTTTTTTATCAAAAGATAAATTAATTAAATACATGATAAATAGTAAAATATTTGATACCAATCACTTAAAATTGAAGTCCTCTTTAAAAGTTTAGCTTTAAGGATAAATCATAACTTTCTTGAAACATCTTGTTAGATATCAATTTTAAAAGATTCAAGAAGATCATCTTTTAAATTTAATTTTCAAAATCAATCAGTTGAAATAAAATAGGAATGTTCATCCATAAATTTTCTTTTAAGATCAAAGAGTCAATCAATTGATGATCAAGAGAGATATTTAAGAAAATTTAGAGAATCATAAAAAATAATCAATTGATGGGATTTCAATAAATAATTTAAATAAGATCAAATCAAGAGAAAACTAGATGAAGGCTTTACGTGTTTAGTTCAACTAGAAAGTCTTAAATTTTTAAAAGAATTTTGATAATTTAGCTTTTTATAGGGAATGCAAAAAAAAAATAGTTTTTCTTGTAGGTTTAGTAATTAAAATATTCACACACAATTAAGCATTTTTTAAATTAAATTCATCAATTATAAAATTGATATGGGGAGGCTTAAGATATCATGCTAAATTTTAAGATAAAACCATTTCATCCATAGCATGATATATAGAAGAGAGCATGTTGATTTAAAAATCAAAATATTCAAATTATTGCTCGCATCAAAATCAATCATACTTATCAAAGCATGAAAAGAGTTATCATATGCATACATATTAGCAAATCATTAAAGTCAATATATTTAATAAATCAAGCTTTCTATTCAAGGAGTATGATCATTTTAAGCAAAGATAAAATCATCAAAATCAATCTAATATGCTCAATAATTATGCTAATTAATAATCAAAATATATTTAGCAAACAATGATGGCATGATGTGAGAAAAGTTTAGATTTTATGAAACATTATCACCCATCTAATTTTATTCCCAAGTCATCCATCCATAGAATTTTTCTCTTCTCATTCTATTGGATCCTTGGTGTGTCAGATATATGTGCCCTAGAAGCCAGAATTGGCTGACACTTGTAATACACTTCTAGGGGCAAAATTATAATTTTGACTATAAATAATAAAATAGATTATTTTTTATCATAAATGTGTATTTAGTGTCTGTGATACATCCCTTGAGTTAATGATAATAATTCATATTTTTAAGAGTTGAAAATTTAAGACATGAATTTTCATTTATTAACTCATAAAATGCTCCTGACCGGAGGATTGTCATGAGGATGGTGATAGATCTGGAAGGTTAGTGTACAATCATTTTTTTATAGTAGATGAGTCTTGAATCTACGGTGTAGAGACATTAGAGCGAGAGTATAGGTACTCGTTAGAGAATGAGTGCACTGAGCGTGACCACCTCGAGCAGTCATAAGAAAGTCTACCTTCTCGTCGATGATTGACTCGAAGCTGCAGTGGTGTGTCTAGTTCTTTGACCTGAGGTGCATCGATAGTTCACCTTGAGGGTGTTATAGTTTGACTACACCATGACTCGATCTCCTAGCCATTCAAAACCCTGAGATGTATGTTGGCTATAACATGTTCATTGTAGGAATTGGATTACACCAAGAGGAAATCTATCTACCTTGGTAGAAGACGAGCAGCCCTATGATGATCATGAGAATCAAGTCCATAAGCCCATGGCCATGGCAAAAAGTGAAATAATAGAAAGAGTTTCTATTAAGGTTTTCACATCGAACTTGAATCGAATGATTAAATCATATGATAGAAATTAGGGTTTGATGAGTTCACCTTAACCCTAATCTGATCAGGGCTTAAGATAGAAGAACTTAATCACACAACTAACTGCACCGAGAGGTTCATTTTTAGTTTTGATAGATTGTCACCATATACTGTTAGGTATCACTGATAGATTTTAGGAGCAATTAGAATGATTTAGATTATCAATCATTCTAGTTGTCTGAATTAGAAGAGTTTTGATCCATCGAAAGAAGTTCGATGATGTCGATGATGGAGATCATGACATATCCCATTACCATATAGAACTGAACCTAACTAGATCACACAAATAAGGGTTTGGATCTAGATATCATCAATTGGACTAATCTAGTTCAATTGATTTGAATTAGATTCAATTGGATTCAAAGAAATCGTGCTAGCACACAATTGAACCTAACATTCTCCTTTTATTATCATTAAAAGTTGTCTCGACTGAGCCAAATGAGTTTGTGCTCATCCAAGTATTTTTACCTAGTTTGACTAGATTTTGTCTAGGTTAGAAAAGGATTATCTTAATTTATGAGATAAATTTGAGACAACACCTACCATTTTCTATCACCTGCTAATTCTTGTACTTTGACTTTGGTCAAACATTGACCTTTGACCCTTGGACATCTGCCTATGTATCATGCACTTATTGAAGAGTAGATAGGGGCTTGTCCTCTTATTGAAATTTTAAAAGTAGGGGGTGCATGCCTTGGATGGCGTGCGCCCATGGATAGGGACGCCTGGAGTCCCATATGGATGGGACTCCAGGTTGCTTCTTGGATTCTACTTAGGTGACCCTTACCTATAGAATTTGACCAGTCTTAGGCACCATCTAAGGATGAATTTATGGGGCTCTTATCTAATTAGATCAGGTGATGTCTTCCCACTAATCAGATTTAGATATTATTTCACGAAGCAATGTGATTGGTCGGGATGATGTGGCACTGCATGATGCAGCAAGGTCTATAAATAAACCCTGTATGCACCCAACTTTCATAGAGTTTCTCTTAGCCCACACCCCAAGGCTGCCTCTCTTCCTCCTCCATGCCATCTTCTGATCCTCTCTCTCCTCTCCACACCCAAGGAAAGTTGGGCTCTAGTTTGGTGCGATCCAGGCAAGAAAGAGCTGACGAGAAAGGAAGAAGGCAGCACTGCTACAGAGACGACTGCTGATCTTTAGAAGAAATTTTGAAGATCCTCCAAATCAGATCCAGATCTAAATTTTGGAGAAGTGATAAATAAGGATATGATCTCTAGATTCAGTCTGAGTGGATATTGGTAGAGGCCAGGCGCTTGCGTGGCTAGATCCAGAACCTCAGGCAATTAGTAGGATCATCAATAGGTAATCTGATTACCCACATCAAGGTATAAATTAAATTAGATTTAATTTATTTTTTTATTATTTATTAGATCTATAAAATTAGATCTAAAACATCTTAGATCTAATCTAGATGCATGAGAGAAAGTTTTTGAAATATCTCTCTTGATCCGATCAGATCTGGACGAACCTGATCCAAAAAATCAAGATTTTCCCTTCAACTAGTATCAGAGCTAGGTTCTCTAAAATTATTTAGATCTAATTTTTAATTTATTTTAATCTAATAATTGATGATTTTAGATGTCACATGAGATATTATTTGATCTAAAACTAGAAAAATTAAAATTAAAATTAAATAATATAGATCTAAGTTCTATAATATGCATGACTAGTTGTAAAATAGAATAGTTCTATACATAGTCTTGCATAATCATGATTTATTTTGATTAAATTATAATTTTAGATCTATTTATTTTTTATTTTTTAATAATTATAAATATTATAATAAGATCTAAAAAATAGAAAATAAAATTATTTAATTTTTAGATCATATGAGATATGATAATTGCATGTCTAGACTAGTTGTAGAATAGTTCTACATAGTTATCTAGATTAGAATTTATTTTGATGTGATCAATTTAAATCTAATTTTTTAGATAATTATGAGATAATTTAGATTTGAAAAATATGCATGCATGATACATGAGATGTATACAAAACATGTATTAAGTTAGATCAAATTTTATATATGAGATATATGATGTAGATCTAACTAGTTTTGTAGATTTATATTTCTAATTAAGGCATTCTCCTTGGCCATCCGATCATAAGAATAAAGTAGGATTTAAATATTTTCTCCTCCCATTTGATGGGGTGTTCTTATGATGTATAGGGGTGCTGCACATTCGTCCTTAATCAGAAATCAAAAACTTACTTTCTGCAAAATCCTAGATCCTAAAACCCTAGGATTTTATTTACATATTTTATTTGTGAACCCTTAACTTAATTAAGAATTAAGATTATAAAATATTAATTAGGTCTAAAATTAAGAATTTTAGATCTAAAGTATATTCATAATGTTGGGTTCGGGCTTGGGTGGCTCATTAGGTCTAAGCAGTTGATCAAACCAAATCAAGAGTTGGTTAGATGGGATCAACAGTGCTTAAACTGACCAGCCTAATAGGATTAAGTCTGAGTCAAGATTGAGTCACATGAGTGATCGATCAAGCTAAGACCTAATTACGCTCAGTGGTTAGAGTCTAGATTGTAGGCTAACCTAATTTGTTCTGGCTCAATAATTTGATGTCTAAGGTAAGTCTAGTAGCTACGACTGACTGATTTTTAATTAGAAGCTATTCGACTCGAATGCATTCTTGTCAAGTTAATGGCATATCCCTTCCACCGATCTCACTTATCTGACCATGTTTGTTGGCTCAGTTCTAATCTAAGGTGGTCAATAATCCGAGCTAACCCATGCCACTAGGTTAGTCATAATTGTTATGACTATGTCAAGTCTAGTTTAATGAGACCTAAATCAAATCTTCTTATGAAAAGATTAAGTTTAAGTTCTTCCTCCATTGTAGATGTGCGGACCCTTCTCGGGGTTGATTGTTCTCGGCTGGTTATAGTGGTTTAGTTGCATCAGGAAGATGCAACCATGTCTATTAGGCATTGGATGCTATGGGCTGGAGGATGGATTAGGCTCAATATTCCAAATATGATGAAAGACTTAATTAGGAATCCAATCTGTGCAAATGGTGGGTCTGACTTAACTAAGGAGTGGATCAATATTCTGGGTATGGTGAGATTAATGAATTAGAGATCAAGTTTGGGTGCACCATGATTAAAGAATCATTGAACAAGAGTTGTTCACTCATTGGCTAACCCATCATCAATACCTGTTAGGTGAGGTGATGAGTCAGTTGGTGGGACTGCACCACCCTTTAGAAATCATTAATCATGGATATTTTTGCATCTCTACAGAGAAAGTGTAAGGATCCAAAAAAATAGTGGGAGCTAATTTATTTAAAAATAAAATTCCTAAATAAATTGGTTAAGTTTTAATTACAAAATCTAACTAGAAACTTTGACTCTCTACAGAAAAATGTCTGCATCCAACCCACTAGCATAAATCCTGGACACCCATAAACTAATCGGACCCAATTGCAAGGATTGGCTCTGGAACTTCAAAATTATTTTGGATTTCAAGAAGTTAACTCATGTATTGGACTAGGATCCTCCCACCTTACCAGCCCATCCATCCGCTGAACAGAGAGCATCTCTGGATAAGTAGACGGATGAAGATAACAAGGCCAGATATTACATGTTGGGCTTGTGTCTGATGTTTAGTGCTAACAAAGACAAAACTATCGCCAAATATTGGATATAGATTTTTACATACAGTTCTGTTAGATATATGTGCCCTAGAAGCCAGAATTGGCTGACACTTGTAATACACTTCTAGGGGCAAAATTGTAATTTTGACTATAATTTATAAAATGGGTTATTTTCTATCACACATGTGTATTTAGTGTCTGTGATACATCCTTTGAGTTAATGGTAATGATAATTCATATTTTCAAGAGTTGAAAATTTAAGACATGAATAATCATTATTAACTCATAAACAGCTCCCGACCATAGGATCATCACGAGGATGGTGATTGATCCGGAAGGTTGGTGTACGATCGCTTCTCTTTAGTAGATGAGTCTTGAGTCTACGGTGTGGAGACACCGGAGCGAGAGTACAGGTACTCGTTAGAGAACGAGGGCACTGAGCGTGACCACCTCGAGTAGTCATTAGGGAGTCTACCTTCTCGTCAATGACTGACTCGATGCTGCAGTAGTGTGTCTGGTTCTTTGACCTGAGATGCATCGGCAGTTCACCTTGAGGGTGTTATAGTTTGACTACACCATTACTCGGTCTCCTAGCCATATGGAACCCTGAGGTGTATGTTGGCTATAGCATGTTCATTGTAGGAACTGGATTGCATCAAGATGGAATCTATCTACCTCGGTGGTAGAGGAGTAGCCCTATGATGATCATGAGAATCAAGTCCAGAAATCCATGGCCATGGTAGAGTGAAATAATAGAAAGAGTTTCTATTTAGATTTTCACATTGGACTCGAATCGAATGATTACATCATATGACAGAGACTAGGGTTTGACGAGTTCACCTTAACCCTAATCTGATCGGGGCTCAAGATAGAAGAACTTGAATCACACAGGTAGCTGCACCAAGAGGTTCGCATTCAGCTCTGATGGGTTGCCACCATATACTGCTAGGTGTCACTGGTGGATTTTGGGAGCAATTAGAATGATTTAGATGATCGATCATTCTAGCTGTTCGAATCAGAAGAGTTCTGATCCATCGAAAGGAGTTTCGATGATGTCTATGATAGAGATCATGACATATCCCATTACCATACAGAACTGAACCTAACTGGGTCACACAAACAAGGGTTTGAATCTGGTGATCATCAATTGAACTGATCTAGTTCAATTGATCTGAATGAGATTCAATTAGGTTCAAGGAAATCGTGCTAGCACTCGATTGAACCTAACGTTCTTCTTTTACTATCATAAATAAGTTGTCCTGACTGAGCCAAAGGAGTTTGTGCTCAATCAGAGGCCTTCATATGGTCTGACTGGAGGTTGTCCAAGTCAGAATAGGTTGTCTTATTTGTAAGACATTACCTGCCATTTTTGGTCACCTGCCATTTCTTGTTCTTTGACTTTGGTCAAAAGTCTACCGTTGACTGGTCAAACGTTGACCATTGACCCTTTGACTTTTGACCACATGTCATGCACCTATTGGAGAGCTGGTGGGGGCCTGTCCCCCTGCCAGAACCTGGCAAGGAGAAGGGCGCACGCCAAGGGTGGCGTGAGCCCAAGTAGGAGGCGCCTAGGAGTCCTTGTTGGACAAGGACTCCACCTCCCTTTTGGATTCCAATCAGAGTTCTACTAAGAATCCAGTTTGACTGGTCTTAGGCGCCCTCTAAGGAGGAATCCAGGGGTCTCTATTCCAACCAATCAGATTTAGATCTGATTTCACAAAGGGTTGTGATTGGTTGAGAGGAAGAGGAGTTGGATCACAAGAGGTCTATAAATAAGACCCTGCGCCCAACCCTAATTCTAAGTGAAGTGAATTCAATAGAGATTTCCCACGCCCCAAGGCTGCCTCTCCCCTCCTTCTCCATGCCATAGTCTCTTCTCCCCTTGCTCTCCACGTCCAAAAGTGTTTTGGACTTAGGTTTGGTGCGATTCAGATCAAGGAAAGGCGATCAAAAGCAAGAAGGCTGCGCTGCTGCAAAAGGACGACTGCAGATCTTCAAAAGAGTTTTGAAGATCCTCCAGATCAGATCCAGATCTGATTTTTGGAGGTGTGATAGAGAAGAAGAGGATCTCCAGATCCAACCCGAGTGGATACCGGTAGAGGCCAGGCGCTTGCGTGGCTAAGATCCAGAACCTTCCGCTGCAATCAGGATCATCTACAGGGTAATAGGATTACCCAAATCAGGTAAATTAAATTTGATTTAATTTATCTTATTTTATTTTATTTATTAAAATAATAAGAATCAGATCTGAAACATATCAAGATCTGATTGAGATCAAGAGAAAATTTTTGAAATATATCTCTTGATCTAATCAGATCTGGACGAACCTGGACCGGGAAATCAGGATTTCCCTTCAACTGGTATCAGAGCCATGGTTCTAAAATTGTTTAGATCTGATTTTAATTTTATTTTAATTAGAAAATAAAGTGATTTCAGATGTCACATGAGATGTGATCAGATCTGAAATCAGAAAAATTAAAATTAAATGATTTGGATCTAAGAACATGAAGATATGCATGACTAGTTCTAGAATAGAATAGTTCTATAGAATAGTTTTGCATGTCTTTGATTTAATCTGATTAAATCATATTTTAGATCTTCTTATTTACTATTTTTCTGATATTATAAGTGTTATAATAACATCTGATAAACAGCAAATAAAAATTATTTAATTTTAAATATCATATGAGATATGATAGATGCATGACTAGACTAGTTGTAGAATAGTTCTACATAATTGTCTAGATTAGAATTTATTTTGATTAGATCAATTTAAATCTAATTTTTTAGATTATTATGTGATAATTTAGATCTGAAAACATGCATGATTTGATACATGAGATGTATGCAAAATATGCCTTGATTAGATCTAAATTTGTATATGAGATATATGATATAGATCTATAACTGTTTTGTAGATTTACATGTTCCTGATTAAGGCGTTCCTCTTGGCCGTCCGGTCATAAGAACGAAGAAGGGTTTAAAGGCCCTCTCTTCCCATTCGATGGGGTGTTCTTATGACGTGTAGGGGTGCTGCGTGTTCGTCCTTAATCAGAAACCCAAAACTTACTTTCTGCAAAACCCTAGATCCTGAAACCCTAGGATTTATTGTGCATATTTTGTTTATGAACCCAACTTAATTAAGAATTAAGTTTATGGAATATTAATTAGGTCTAAAATTGAGAATTTCAGATCTAAGACATATTCATAATACTGGGTTCGGGCTTGGGTAGCTCAATTAGGTCTAAGCGGTTGATCAAACCGAATCAAGAGTTGGTTAGATGGGATCAACAATGCTTAAATTGACCAGCCTAATAGGATTAAGTCTGGGTCAAGATCGAGTCACGATCAAGCAAGACCTAATTAGGCTCAGAGGTTAGAGTCTGGATTGTAGGCTAACCCAATTGGTTCTGACTCAACAATTTGGTGTCTAAGGTAAGTTTGGCACAGACGACCGACTGGTTTTTAATTGGAAGCTACTCGACCTGAATGCGTTCTTGTGCGAGTTAACGGCATATTCCTTCCACCGGTCTCACTTACCTGGCCATATCTGTTGACACAGTTCTGATCTGAGGTGGTCAATAATCCGAGCTGACCCATGCCACTAGGTTAGTCATAATTGTTATGACTAAGCCAAGTCTAGTTTAATGAGACCTGAATCAATTCTCCCTAAGAAAAGATTAAGTCCGAGGTCTTCCACCATTGTAGACGTGCGGGCCCTTCCCGGGGTTGATTGTTCTCGGCTGGATACAGTGGCTCAGTTGCACCGGGAAGACGCAACCATGTCTATTAGGCATTGGATGCTATGGGCTGGAGGATGAGTTGGGCTCAATATTTCCGGATACGGTGAGAGACCCAATTAGGAACCCAGTCTATGCAAATGGTGGGTCTGACTTAACTAAGGAGTGGATCAATATTCCGGATACGGTGAGATTCATGAATTAGAGACCAAGTTTGGGTGCACCATGATTAGAGAATCATTGAACAAGAGTTGTTCACTCATTGGCTAACCCATCACCAATAACTGTTAGGTGAGGTGATGAGTCAGTTGGTGAGACCGCACCACCCACTAGAAATCATCAATCGCGGAGATTTTCGCATCTCTACAGAGGGAGTGTAGGGATCCGAGAAAATAGTGGGAGCTAATTTGTTTAAAAATAAAATCCCTAAACAAATTGGTCAAGTCAAAATTACAGTATCTAACTAGAATCTTTGACTCTCTACAGGAAAATGTCTGCGTCCAACCCACTGGCACGTATCCTAGACACACATAGACTGACTGGACCCAATTATAAAGATTGGCTCAGGAACTACAAAATTGTTTTGGGTTCAGAGAAGTTAACACATGTTTTGGACCAGGACCCTCCCACCTTACCAGCTCGTCCATCCACTGAACAGAGAGCGTCTCTGGAAAAATGGATTGACGAAGACAATAAGGCCAGATACTACATGTTGGGCTCGATGTCTGATGAGCTCCAGCGCCAACATGAAGATATCGGGACTGCTCGCCAAATGTTGGCTCACCTGCAGGAGATGTTTGGTGAACAGAGTCGCGCAGCCAAATATCAAGTCACGAAATGACTTTTTAAGGCTAAGATGCGTGATGGGCAGTCAGTCCAAGATCACTGTCTGACAATGATCAAGGACATGGAAGAGCTTGAGAAGCTCGGTGTGAAGTTGGACTTGGATCTTGCAGAACGATATTATTCTGCAATCCTTGACTGATGCATATGGGCAATTCATCATGAATTACCACATGCATAAACTTCAAAATTCCTTGGCCGAGTTGATGAATATGCTGGTTACCGCTGAGCTTTCTATGAAAGGTTCTAAAGGCTCAGTTCTTGCTATGGAACGGACTTCTTCCAAAAGAAAGTCTTATGGAAAGAAAAAGAAGTCTGTGAAAAAGCAAAAGGTAGAAGGATCAAAGAAGAAGAAGGCAGAACCGAAGAAGAAGGTCGATGGCAAAGGAAAGTGTTTTTCCATTGCAACAGCAAGAAGGAAGGTCCTTCTGGAGGTATGCGTTATTGAGTCTAACCTTGTTTCTTCTGCATCCAGACTCTGGAATCTGCCCTACTTACCTGGCCAAGACAGTAGCCGTGGGAACATAGATTACCATCACTTAGAAGACTGTTATTATGTGCCTGCAGCTAGCGATTTCTGTTTTGCTTAGCACAAGAAGGTTATGCTTTCATTTAACATTCGAGCAAAATGTTGAATGCGAGCAAAACGTGAATGCCAAACGACCTAGGGATAGTCCAAACGACAGATATCTATGGCACCTGAGATTAGGTCATATAGCAGAAGATAGGATTAACAAATTGGAGAAAAATGGGCTATTGAGTCCATTGACTTTTGAGTCATATCCAACTTGTGAATCTTGTCTTCAAGGCAAAATGACTAAACTCCCTTTTGTTGGACATGGGGAGAGGGCCACAGATCTCCTTGCCCTAGTACATACTGATGTGTGCGGCCCATTTCGATGTGCCGGCTAGAGGCAATTTTGTCTACTTCATTACCTTTACCGATGATCTGTCTAGGTATGGGTATGTGTATCTTATGAGACATAAGTCTGAAGCCTTTGAAAAGTTCAAAGAATTCAGACATGAAGTAGAAAAACAAACTGGAAAACCCATTAAGGTTCTTCGATCAGATCGAGGAGGTGAATACCTTAGCCGGGAATTCCTAGACTATCTTAAGGAAAATGGCATAGTCTCTCAATGGACTCCACCAGGAACACCTCAACTCAACGGGGTTTCAGAACGGAGAAATCGGACTCTATTGGATATGGTTCGATCCATGATGAGCTTCACAGACCTCCCAGATTTTCTTTGGGGACATTCATTATTAACTTCAATCTATTTACTGAATAGGGTTCCCTCTAAAACCGTTCCTACCACACCGTATGAGATATGGCACGGTAAGAAACCAAGTCTGAGTCATCTCAGAATTTGGGGTTGTCCGGCTTATGTCAAAAGACAACAAGCGGACAAGTTAGAGTTTAGGTCCTTTAGAGCTCGATTCATAGGATATCCTAAAGAGTCATTAGGATACTATTTCTACATTCCAGAAGACCACAATGTGATTGTGAGTCGACATGCCATATTTCTTGAAAAATAGTTTATTCAAGATAGTGGCATTGGAAAGCAGATTAAGCTTGATGAGAAAGTCTCACAAGCAGAACGAGCTAAGGACCAAGTGGAACCAAATCAGGTTGAGCCAATAAGAACACTACCTCCTCCACCTCGTAGATCGGAAAGAGTTTCCCGTCCCCCTGAAAGATACTTAGGTATTATTTCAGAGGACGTAGAGGAAATGTTCCTCATAGGTAATGGTGCTCATGGTGATGATCCCAAAACCTACAACGAGGCGATATCAGATATCGACTCCGAGAAATGGCTTGAGGCAATGAAGTCAGAGATCGACTCGATGCACTCAAACCAAGTCTGGACCTTGGTAGATCCACCAGAAGGTATAGTACCTATTGGGTGTAAATGGATCTTCAAGAGAAAGATTGGTGCAGATGGGAATGTGGAGACATTCAAGGCTAGACTGGTGGCAAAAGGTTATAGTCAACGTGAAGGCATTGACTATCAGGATACCTTTTCCCCGGTAGCTATGCTAAAATCCATCCGCACATTGCTTGCTGTTGCAGCCTATTTCGATTATGAAATATGGCAAATGGACGTGAAAACGGCATTCCTAAATGGATATCTTGAGGAAGATATCTATATGGAACAGCCGCTAGGTTTCACATCCAGTGATACTGATCACAAGGTTTGCAAGCTGCAAAGGTCCATATATGGACTTAAGCAAGCATCTCGGAGCTGGAACACTCGTTTCAATGATGTGATCAAAAAGTTTGGTTTCATCAAAAATGAAGAGGAACCATGTGTTTTCAAAAGGGTCAGTGGGAGCGCTGTTGTCTTCCTCGTATTGTACGTGGATGACATCCTCCTTATTGGGAATGATATTCCCATGTTGACATCAGTCAAGATGTGGTTGTCCAAGGAATTCTCCATGAAAGACCTAGGTGAAGCATCCTTTATTCTAGGAATTAAGGTCTATAGGGATAGACCGAATAGGATGCTAGGACTTTCACAGAAGATGTACATAGAGGAAGTACTAAAGAGGTTTAGTATGGAAAACTCTAAGAGGGGATTAATACCCTTCAGACATGGTATTCATCTTTCCAAGAAGATGTGCCCCAGCACACCTGAGGAAATAGAACGCATGAGCAAGATCCCTTATGCTTCTGCAATAGGGAGCCTCATGTATGCCATGCTATGTACACGACCTGATATAGCCCATGCTGTGAGTGTCACAAGCAGATATCAGTCAAATCCAGGTGAAGAACACTGGACTTCTGTGAAATGTATCCTTAAGTACTTGAGAAGAACTAAGGATATGATGTTGGTCTTTGGTAATGGAGAACTCCAAGTTCAGGGATACACAGACTCGGACTTCATGTCCGATATAGATGATCGAAAGTCGACATCTGGCAGACTGTTTGTGCTGGAAGAGTTCCTAGCAAACGGTGATATCATCTCATCCGCGATTACCTTGAGAAAGGTTACGTTGAGGTCAAGAGAGTCAACTCCGCAGATAATGTGGCAGACCCACTTACAAAGCCGTTGGGCCAGCAGAAGATCGAAGCCCACCTTGAGAAGATGGGACTTAGACTTGTAGCCAATTGGCTTTAGGACAAGTGGGAGATTGTTAGATATATGTGCCCTAGAAGCCAGAATTGGCTGACACTTGTAATACACTTCTAGGGGCAAAATTGTAATTTTGACTATAATTAATGAAATGGGTTATTTTCTATCACACATGTGTATTTAGTGTCTGTGATACATCCTTTGAGTTAATGGTAATGATAATTCATATTTTCAAGAGTTGAAAATTTAAGACATGAATAATCATTATTAACTCATAAACAGCTCCCGACCATAGGATCATCACGAGGATGGTGATTGATCCGGAAGGTTGGTGTACGATCGCTTCTCTTTAGTAGATGAGTCTTGAGTCTACGGTGTGGAGACACCGGAGCGAGAGTACAGGTACTCGTTAGAGAACGAGGGCACTGAGCGTGACCACCTCGAGTAGTCATTAGGGAAGTCTACCTTCTCGTCAATGACTGACTCGATGCTGCAGTAGTGTGTCTGGTTCTTTGACCTGAGATGCATCGGCAGTTCACCTTGAGGGTGTTATAGTTTGACTACACCATTACTCGGTCTCCTAGCCATATGGAACCCTGAGGTGTATGTTGGCTATAGCATGTTCATTGTAGGAACTGGATTGCATCAAGATGGGATCTATCTACCTCGGTGGTAGAGGAGTAGCCCTATGATGATCATGAGAATCAAGTCCAGAAATCCATGGCCATGGTAGAGTGAAATAATAGAAAGAGTTTCTATTTAGATTTTCACATTGGACTCGAATCGAATGATTACATCATATGACAGAGACTAGGGTTTGACGAGTTCACCTTAACCCTAATCTGATCGGGGCTCAAGATAGAAGAACTGAATCACACAGGTAGCTGCACCAAGAGGTTCGCATTCAGCTCTGATGGGTTGCCACCATATACTGCTAGGTGTCACTGGTGGATTTTGGGAGCAATTAGAATGATTTAGATGATCGATCATTCTAGCTGTTCGAATCAGAAGAGTTCTGATCCATCGAAAGGAGTTTCGATGATGTCTATGATAGAGATCATGACATATCCCATTACCATACAGAACTGAACCTAACTGGGTCACACAAACAAGGGTTTGAATCTGGTGATCATCAATTGAACTGATCTAGTTCAATTGATCTGAATGAGATTCAATTAGGTTCAAGGAAATCGTGCTAGCACTCGATTGAACCTAACGTTCTTCTTTTACTATCATAAATAAGTTGTCCTGACTGAGCCAAAGGAGTTTGTGCTCAATCAGAGGCCTTCATATGGTCTGACTGGAGGTTGTCCAAGTCAGAATAGGTTGTCTTATTTGTAAGACATTACCTGCCATTTTTGGTCACCTGCCATTTCTTGTTCTTTGACTTTGGTCAAAAGTCTACCGTTGACTGGTCAAACGTTGACCATTGACCCTTTGACTTTTGACCACATGTCATGCACCTATTGGAGAGCTGGTGGGGGCTTGTCCCCCTGCCAGAACCTGGCAAGGAGAAGGGCGCACGCCAAGGGTGGCGTGAGCCCAAGTAGGAGGCGCCTAGGAGTCCTTGTTGGACAAGGACTCCACCTCCCTTTTGGATTCCAATCAGAGTTCTACTAAGAATCCAGTTTGACTGGTCTTAGGCGCCCTCTAAGGAGGAATCCAGGGGTCTCTATTCCAACCAATCAGATTTAGATCTGATTTCACAAAGGGTTGTGATTGGTTGAGAGGAAGAGGAGTTGGATCACAAGAGGTCTATAAATAAGACCCTGCGCCCAACCCTAATTCCTAAGTGAAAGTGAATTCAATAGAGATTTCCCACGCCCCAAGGCTGCCTCTCCCCTCCTTCTCCATGCCATACTCTCTTCTCCCCTTGCTCTCCACGTCCAAAAGTGTTTTGGACTTAGTTTGGTGCGATTCAGATCAAGGAAAGGCGATCAAAAGCAAGAAGGCTGCGCTGCTGCAAAAGGACGACTGCAGATCTTCAAAAGAGTTTTGAAGATCCTCCAGATCAGATCCAGATCTGATTTTTGGAGGTGTGATAGAGAAGAAGAGGTTCTCCAGATCCAACCCGAGTGGATACCGGTAGAGGCCAGGCGCTTGCGTGGCTAAGATCCAGAACCTTCCGCTGCAATCAGGATCATCTACAGGGTAATAGGATTACCCAAATCAGGTAAATTAAATTTGATTTAATTTATCTTATTTTATTTTATTTATTAAAATAATAAGAATCAGATCTGAAACATATCAAGATCTGATTGAGATCAAGAGAAAATTTTTGAAATATATCTCTTGATCTAATCAGATCTGGACGAACCTGGACCGGGAAATCAGGATTTCC